>WBNO01011867.1:0-44953 GCA_013400575.1 Peucedramus taeniatus
TATATATATAACAGTATAATGGTTTAGTTTTCAGGCATATCAGCTGTTTGAATGATCAGATGGAAAGGAATATGTATAATAAACTGCTAAGATCCCTAGTTTAAGTTTAGTGCTCAGCTTGTTTGTTCCTCCAGATTTCCACAGCCTCTACTCCAAAACAATCACTGGCATATGTACTGTAAATATTTTTGATACTCTAAGCTTAATCTCCTGGAATTAAACTCTGACATCAGAGATAAAAATAAAACTGGAAAGACATGTTGAAACTTCAAGATCTCCTTGTCCTGATGAATTTGATTAATGCAACTCAGCAAAAAATCAACTGCAGGATACAACTTTAGTGAGTTAAAGTAATGATTTTGTTAATACCAGTTAAAATCGGTTGCAAAAGGTGTTATTAAATTTGTAGCAAAAAATGCTATCTAACAGAAGCAGGTTAAGTCCTTGGCTATCCAAAATATTTTCCATAAAATATCTGCTGATTTGGGCAGACCACAAAAAGCATAGCAATTGTACTGAGCTCAGATACATATCCAAATATTTCAATCCAATGTGTTTGGAACACAACCCAAAATCAATAGAATTCCTTTTGTTGACTTCAGCAGAAGCTGGACCATTATAGGCTAGATAAATAGATTCCTGGTTCAGAAGATGTTGGGAGATTCAAGTTCCCTATTTTTAGCTTTTCAGTTTTAAGGAGGGTGGTGATTGTGAGAGATAGGACTAGAATAAGAGCTTGTCTCTTGATATGAATTGTAGACCACATACTTTCTTTGAATTCCCTGAGCAGTAAATGACTTTTGAAGCAAAAATTTACATTGGACAAGAAAATAAGCAAGATGAGAATTGATATGATACTAAAAGAATGGAATATGAAAAATAAAAATAACTCCTTCAAAGTTGTTCAATTTTGCCTTGAATAAGCATTTTGATATTTCTTCTTTTATTTAGACAATTTTTTTATTACTTTTCTGGGGAATCCATTTGCTCAGGAGAAAACAAACTCTTGGCAAACATCTACTCTATGCACTGTCCCATATGGTAGTTAAGGACTCCTCGTGCAGACACATTACTAAGGACAAAGGGACCCACATCCCACCTTTAAAAATCAGATATTTCTTCACCCTAAGTCTCTGATTTCCTGGAAGAGGTGAGGGGTAGGTGGGATGGTACATCCTGTCTCCCTTCACTCTTTGAAAATTCTACGGAAGTAGCTCTGAGACTTCCTACAAGTCTGAAAGGTTTATAATGTCCAGAAGGTGACCATCCTGTTCACTCAGCAGAGGTGAAGGCACGTGTAATCTCCTTCCCCTAGAAAGCACAGGGAAAAGCTCCCTAGTGTTCATGGCAGACTTTCTATTGAACTAAAGTAATGTTCTGGGTCTGCCGCAAAATGTTGATCCTTCCACGAAAGTTACCCTGTATGGGAATGATCTTTCCTAATATCACACTTATAACTCAGCCCATCATATTTTTAGAGCAGAAATGCTTTTAAATTCAAGTTATTATTCAGTTTAATAGCTGGACAATTTCAGAGCACCACAGTTCACTTTGTCCAGTAAAATAATTTTATGTGTGCAAGTTGCATAAATATAACTGAAGTGATCCTTTGAGAGCAAAAAAGAAACAATTTTATGCAGCTTCTATCAAGTCTGGAAATCTAAAACATCTTGGACAGTCAAAGACCGTAATGTGGGAGGGAATAACTGTGTCAGGGTGGAGTGCAAGTCTCGAAGCACGCCTTAAATCCCCATGTCTGCTGTCATTTTGGCCAGTTTGTCCATAAACCAGACACATGAAATGCATTGGTGGACTAACCTAAACCACCTTCTTTGCTGAAAGATGTAAAATGGTGCCTTTTTTGCCATAACAGAGCTCAGTAGTGTTATCAGAGCTCAGTTTTGACGTTATCAGGGCAACGCAAACTGGTTTTAACACAATTTAGACTTGTGGCCACAGCTGTGGTATCTAAGGGGTGTTTCTGAAGCAGTCCTGTTTCCTGAGGTAATCACTTGAACAATATATAACCTCAGAGAGAGAAGTCCCAGCTAAAAGCTATTTGAAAACAATGTAGCCCACAGGGCACCCCGAGATAAGCTGATTCCCCTTTCATTACTTCTTAACCATCCATTAAAAGCTAAGCACTCTATTCTGCCCCTACTTGCACACCCTGAGGATCCTGGAGGTTTGTGTGAAGTGAATAAAAGGCACTATCCCAATCTGTCATTCAAACTACAATTACACATCCATCTTTAAGAACCCAGGGCAGAAAGAAAATACAAAATAGAGGGAAACAAGAGAAAGATCTTCGAAAGATAGGAAACAAAGAACACATGGCCCATATAGGCATTTTACGTGTGTTTTCATTTCTGAAATGTTTTGTAGGCTTGGAAAAAAATTGGGTGCATAGGTTAAAGCAGTCCCTAGGCAACTTTAACGTGCAGAACCAGCATTTACTGAGCTGATCACCATCCGTTATCACTGACCTTGGCAATACTACAAGAATCCTATATTCACACGGATAAACTCTTCTCCACAACCTCACCAACTTATTAGGGATAAACAGGCTTTACTTGAGCACCTGGCATGTGTGATCCATATCTATCTATTTTTCATTCAGCCTCCTCTTTCCACCTCTCTTTGGACAGTGATTGCTTCTCCTCCATTTCTCCTGCTGTGTGCTACGTAAGTAAGTTTTCAAGAGATCAGTTTATTCAACAGAGAAAGCTGACAGTGAATAATATCCAAAAGACTGCAAGCTTATGTTACCCCAATTAGTCATGATGAAGTATATAGAAAAATAAGAAATACAAGGGACCTAATTAAGATTGGGGAAAAATCCTTTTGTTAGGGCTAAACTGTACAGAAGATACTGTTACCCATTTTCTGTTGTTCTTTACTTGATAAAACTTGTTGGAGGAAAAAAACCTGAGTGACTGATATCAAAGTGCTTTTTAAGCACCTTGTTACATTTCTGTTTTAGTTCAGAACCTAAAGTCAAACATGGATTTTGTTATTATTTTGAAAAAGTGTAAAAAAAGCCTTTGCATATGTATAAAAATAATATAAGCTGATTAATACTCAGGATAAATAGCTGTGACTAGCACACTGACATTATATTAAAACCATCTCACTGTCATTCTTGGGCCAGACTGTACACTTGATATCAGAGAAGCTCATAGCTAGGTATTACTGAAAAATAAATTATACCTATAAATGGTGAGATTGAAGTAGGCATTTCCAGAATAAAAATGCAATTCTTCAAAGATAAGTTACTCTATAAGACCATATACCTAAGAAGCATTTAGGTTTTTCTTTTTTACAAGCTGTTTCAGATTTACTATTTCTTCTATAATAGAATGTCTGTTGAAAAGCCAAGAAGAGCACTTACTGCTAAGCCATTTCTAATATAGTTTCACTGTCTATTCTGTACTTTTTTTGTGTACCAGTAAAATTAATTACCATTTTTAGTAGAAATTGAGTACTGCATACAATAAAGAGCAACATAAGAGCACAAAAAAAGTAAACCATTATGTAAGCATTCATTATACATGTGTCTGTCCTGATTTCAAACACTGTAGTAATTTCTTGACCAAGACAGACTGCTGCACAGTCATATATGTTTTGTTCCCAGCAAAGCTGGAGGTTTACAGATTTCACATTTAGCATTAATACTCTGTGATTATGCAGTTGAGGAATTGGGCCAACTAACAACAATGCTTTTGTTTATATGGTATTAAGGTGAAACAGTCCAATGACAACTGCATTATTTCTTGTCTTTTCTGCTGTCCAACTTGTGCAGTGAGCTCAGTGTACTGTCAGGTTTCACCATTTACCCTCTTTACTATCACATTGTGTAAATCTGTATAGTTATAAAACAGAATTACTTTTTTCTTTTTTTTTAAGTTGGTTTCCTCTTCACAGCAAAGATGCCGTGGTTACCATGTCAATCAGACATGGGTAATCAAGTCAATAATAAGGGATCTCAAGTATGTTTGGTATTTGGCTGGAAGATTAAAGCTTTAAAAGTTAATGTCACTAGAGCCATTGAGGAAAACAGCTGCAATATGGAACCTGGTATTTTTTGTTTAATTTCTTTTTAAGGCCCAAGGGGAATGCATAAGGCAATGTTTGTTACTTAAAAGATGTTGGTAGATTTGACTGTCTCTCAGGTACACACATTTCTATTATCTTTCAGAAAATTCCCTTTGAAAACATGATAGCAAGAGTCTGGTGTTGTTGATCAGGACTATCTGAATACACCAGCAGGTTTACTGTTTGTATACTGTGTTTGTCACTGCAGTGTGGGACCCGTTATATTTGCAATCTTCACAGTCTACATTTTCTTTGAAAAGCAGTTAGCAGCACAATGCAATCCCAGAGCTTGGCTCGTGTTTGTTTTCATCAGAATGCAATAATCCATTCTCATAGGATGGCTGTGTGAGCCACAAAAGTGTAAATGCCATTCTTGCCTACACTCTCGTTGCAGGTGCTGAAGCAGCTATTTCGCCTTTGAAAGAGCCATGAATCTGCTAGCTGTCAGCAAACTGAGATTTAGATGCTAACTTTTCCCCTTGTGTTGCTGTGTATTGATCTCTTTTATCCTAATTTCTGTTTGTTTGTTGTTTGGTTCACTGTCTCTGAGTAAGTTAATCTGTTTAGACTTTTGTGTATACACATGGCTCTGCTTTAGGCTTTTGTTTGTTTTAGGGTGGTAGAAGTACAGGAGTGCTCGAGGTGTCTGTTACATGGGGCAGGCTGCCTGTTATGCACACATCCTCAGGGATACTGGAAACCCTTGGCAACTGCAGGTTCACTATTTGGGTTTTTTTTCCTTAATAGCTAGATTTGGTAAAGTATTATTAAAAAAAAAATAAAAAAGGTAAAATGTTAGTAATATGGACTTCATAGTCAGTTGGATTTCTCTTTGCAGGATACCAAGAGGCCCCAGATCCTTCAGGTCATCCCCTGCTTCTCCTTATGGGTCACTACATGACTCCTAACTGCTCCACAAAGGGCATTTTGATCCTCTGGCACCTGTGTCTTTACTCATTATTTCAGAGGTATAAAATAGAAACAAAGACCAGAGAACAAGTAAATAAACAGAATAGAGTGAATCCCCCAAACCAATATGGAAAAAATTGCTAATAATTGCTTGTAAAGTGATGGTAATTGCTAAAACTCATAGCAATTTGTTTGCTTTACATAAACAAATTACTAAAATATGTTGCTGTGACTTACAGGTCCCCATTTCATCTCACTCACTAAATAGTTATGGCTCCACACTTTAAAACACTGTTTATACACAATTCTGTAACAACCTCAGTGTATGACAATCTCACATTAGCATCTCTAAATTGGTGTCTGGAGCATTCACACTCACAGAAGGTCTGTCTGGAAGGCCCCTAAGATCAATGAGAATTTTTCCATTGCTTTCAATATGCTTACTGTGAATTCCAAAGTGAAAAGTAGCTTGCGGGGAGCTGGATATTGAGCAGGCTGGTACACACAAGTAGGAAGTGCCAGACTGTAAATTTCTGGGGAATGTTTTTGCTTATGAGCCAGAGTGATGGGTTTGGTGTGAAACTTCTGCCTTTGGTTTCCTTAACAGTCTCTCATGCAGTTGGACCTACCCAGAATTTAGCAACAGTGACAACGAAGGCCTGACCTCCACTCTCGCGCTTCGGCTGCCACAATATCGCTCCACCCCACAGGAGTGAAATCTAAATTTAAAAAACAACCCTCATGCACTTTCATGCACTTCAGTAAGCAATTTTTTCTTTCAAATGTGTCACATATGCTACATCTACATATTTTCTTCTCTTTTACTGCCCCCTCTTTCCTGTCCATTCTCTAAGACAAGGGAATTTTTAACAATTTTTCCTCTGCTGTGCATGGGAACTCCATTTAACTTGTACTGCGTCAGCCAAAGCTCATCACTCTGCAGTCAGGCATATCAGCTTAATCCTGCTACAAAGTTCAGATTTTCTAAAAATCTGAGAACTGAGTTTGTCAGCCAACAAACAGCATCAAATTCCTTGTTCCGCATGTTGAATGATGAAATGCCTATACTTTATTTCTTTTTCTGGTTTCTCATTTCCCAGCAGTTCATATGCTTCTGTGATGGGAACTTCAAAAACTTTCATTAATTATTAGTATCCCTGGTCAGAGAAATTTAGCTGGAATCATATTCTTCTGGAACATTCAGGTCTGTTATTACAGTACAAGGTCAGTTCTAATTTTGTCAAAATTAACTTTCCAAAAAAGCCTGGAATACATTTCTGTCATTGTTACTCAAATATTAACAGTTTTTATTTCAAACTTTTTAATGTTTCTGATTATAAATGTATGATTTATATGATTAATGATAATGTTTATGATAATAATTTTTTAAAATAAAAGTAACTTTTACTTTTAAGTTATTTTCAAAACACGCAGGTGTAATTACTTGTTTCTTTCTAAACTGAAAATGTTTTTGTAAGACAAAACGTTCCCATGTGATCCAGGAAACTCCAGTACAACACTAAGCAGAGAGGACTCTAATACACATCTCAGTGAAATGTTGTCTTGAACAGACTGCCATACATTTATCACATGTCTAATATTGCCTATTTTATCGAATATAAAGGTAGAAATATTCTGGAAATAATGGACTTGATAGAATGCATTTGCAGTTAAGTTTTTTTTAATATGTGCTATACAGTATATTATGGATCATAAAAAGAATGCAAATTAAAACTAATTAGTTTAGTCTCAATGAAGAACAAAGTCAAGTGTCTTTTGCTGCAAAACCCAGGTAGCCACCAAATGCATTTAAAGATCTAAAAATATCCCAAAACTCTCAGCATTTCTCAACTTGTCTTGCAGTGTAATTTTTAAATAAAATATTCCAATGCAAAAGTGTAAATATAAACACAGGCCCACATTCACACTCTATGAACACTAAATCTTACATTATAACCAATGAAGTTTAAATGGCATCTATCTTTAAAAAAAAAAAATGTGGAAAAAAAGTCATACCCACCATTAAAAATACATAAAAAACCAAAATATAGGAGAACTCAAAAACATGTTGCCGAAGTTTTAGGAAATCAGTTTCTTTCTTTGGAATGCATAGGTAACTTCTATGTCTTTCTCAGCTTGCTCTTGAATATCCTGTGTGCTGCACTCTATCAAAACTGCTACAAATTGCTTTTGAACATGGGCATGACAGGGTTTTCCACATCTCTAAACTGAAAATTCATGCAAACATTGGTTGTTAATTCCATAAATGTGAGGCCTGCACAGCAGCACAAGCCCCAGCTCTTATTTCCTGCACATTGACCCTTCTCAGAACCAACTGCAGTCAATTTCAGTGCTCCAGATTAAAATTAAAAAATTTAAATCCTGAAAATCACAGCTGTTTGTACAGTGTTAATGGAGGTCCAATTCAAAATTCAGGTTCTGTTTCATGGCTGACCACTGACTTGAGTGAGCCTCCTGGAAAAGCTTTGTGCTGTCCTCTACTAAGTGTTCTTTGGCACACAAAAAGCAGATGGGGAGAAAGTAAGGTAAAATCTGCTTGTACTGGGTTTTTTAATAGAGGTAATTATAGCTGTTTGCTAATTCCACTGAGAGGATCAAACTCTGCTCTCTGAAGACACTATAAGTCCACTGAAACCATCTGAATTATTTCAAATTCATTCCAGATAAGTGCCAGAAGAATTCGTCCCCTTGGAATACAAAGACAAAATTTTAAATTTATTAAACAGGAAGTCAGAACTCCAAAAGACAAAGAGTTAATTAGTACACAGCTGAATATATAAACTAAATAAATTATCCAGGACATATTGTGCCCAAAGAAGTGGTGCCAAGCATAGCTATTTTGAAAAGCTGTCAGATGGAGGCGTTTGGTGGTTTGCATAGCAGATAGAGACTGCTGAATGCCTCCCTCGAGCCTGACACCATTGATGCTGTATAACCTTAATTGCAATCTGATTCCAAACCCTTCTCTCTCTTTTGCTGCTGGCAGTCACGTCCACCTGAGAGTGGACAAAACTCCAGATGCAGTAACTTAAAGCTGTAACCTCCCTCCCTGAACTGATACGTGATAGGAATGCTTAATACTGAAATTGCTTGGAAAGATTAAAATAGCACTTGTCATCTCTCTTCAGAAAAAGAAAATAAACCTGATTTTCCAAGCCGAATGAGACCTAGTATAATTATGTGACAAAGCGAATACCAGACACATAGCACCAAAGCAAAGTGTCTAAAGCATAAAAGCCAAACAAAACATCCAAGCCTGTCTACTTTTCTCCTCATTCCTGTTGAAATAGTTGACACGTATGCATAACCAACCACACTTGGCACATCTGCATTCAGAGGCCAATTGTCTCTCTCTCAAAATAATTCTGATCCTAATTGCGAGAGTGATCAAGTCTAAGACATACATACCAATGACATGAGTCAGCAAAAAGTACATCCAGCTGTTCTGCCCTTGGCAGAGTCCTTACACAATGCAAAGCTCTGTCCTCTTTTTCTTTTCTCTTTTTTTTTATTTTCTTCAAGAAGCATGGGTCACTGTTTCATTTTGTCCTTCTGATCATTAACTTCAAGGATAAGAGGAATGATTTCACCAGAACATCTCAAAAGAATTACAGTTTTCTGTTAAGTTCAGTGACTCCTAGTCTTTGTACCTCTCTCAGCTGTGAAACTGATCCTTTTCTACTCACCTCTGTGCTGCCAGTGCCTCCCTGCTCTGCTTCTCCCAACTTCTGCCCTTTTACCAATGCTTTCACATTATGTTACCTAAAATCTTTAGACTTTCTGGTGCTTCCTTAGGATGTATTCAGCATTTTGCTCTGCTTTGAAGAAAATGCAAGAGAAGGAGGAAGAAGATGGGGATGGTCATGAACCTTAGATATTCAAAAGATGCTTTTGAAAAAATTCCTTTTCAGGGTTCATATTTTCTATGCTGTACTCTGAATTAAATTAATAAAAAAAAGAAAATTGTTAAGTTGCCATTATGTCCTGTAAGAACTACAAAAACAGATCTGGAAGTATCTTTTTTCCTTTTTTTCATAAAAGGAATTAATTATTATCATGTTTTATATTGCTTTTAACTTATGTTATAATTCATAGTCAATAGCATTTTGTTAACTGCAAACCAGTTTATGGTGCAGTATTTCTTGTGTAAATTGGTGTTTTCACTGTACTATTATCCCTGGTTCTGGCAGTCACTGAAAGGAAACTACATCTGCAGATGTCTTATTTACATCTGATGACAATATATATACCACTACTAACATATAGGCTGCATTCTTAGGTGCTGGAAATTGAATTAACTCTCTTGAAGCAGCAGAGCATTAGAACCATTCGTTTATTTTAACAAGTATATAATTAATTTATTAATTTCCCTATTCATGATCAGGTATTTCTGTTTTCTCAGTAAAACAGGATATCACACATAAGATACACACTTTCTATGGCCTTCTTTCCCTGTATTTTTTTATGTGTAAAGAAAGTATTTTTTTCTGTAGGGACATGCATTTTCTGCAAGTGACAGGGATGAAACAGGCCTTTTTATAGTGTTATCAAAATCAGATGAGATCAAAAAGAGGAAATGTCCTTTCTCATACTCAGGACTTGACAGAGGGAAAATTGGTGGTTTTCCATAAGTGAGATGCTTGATTGAAGTCAGAGAGTTACTTAGGTCTCATTACGTGTGGTTAATTTGGCTAAGAATAGACACAATCAAACCAGACATCAATGTCTTAAAAGCCACTCATGGGATAAACAACAGCTTCTTGCTTTAAGCCACTTAATTTTTGCCATCAAATTAATATTTTATTATTCCTTTGAGTCCCTGACATGGTCTTTATGGTTTTAATATGTGCAGCACACCATATACACAAATTCTAAATAGTGTCTTGCAAGTCCATTGAGAAAAGGTGCTGGAACTAAATATTTCAGTTTCCAGCAGAAGTAATTAACTGTGTATAATGTTGTAATAGTTTATTTTAAGTGAAACTGAGCAAGAGAAAAAAAATATAAATAAATTCAGTTTCTGGATTGCTTGTCTGTAACATTGGCTTCTGTTGTCATCTCTAAATATCTTTTTTAAAACTGTTGATTGAGTATCCTGCTGGTAAGGATAAATTTTATAGTCTAAACCATCCCATATTTCACACAAAAGACTTCATAAAGGAGAAAGATTTATAATTTTTTTCACTGATCTCAAAATTATCAATTACTTTTCATATAAATTTTTGCATCATTTACTGAGAAGGTATTCATGGCTTTGTAGACTCTTTTTTCATCAGTCATTCAGAAGTAAAAGATTTATGAAGTCAAATGTTTTTTATCATGCTCTGATTCATACAAGCACACTGGTTAAAATTGGTGATGCTTCAGACAAAATAAATGTTCACAGTAATGAATTTATACTTTTTAATAATGCAGAAGAGGTGAATTAAGAAATAGGGTGACATGAATACATAGAAAAAGGCAGATTAATGTGGGCCAACAGTTTCAAAAAGGACTTTCATTAATTAATTATACCTTCTCATTTGTTTAATACCTGGGTATTTTTTCTGTATTATTGGGGAAAAAACCAACTCCTGCCACATTTTGAGCCATGACTACATCAAACAAGCAGAAAGGCAATGAATTGTTTGTCAGAAATGGCTAGAACCTGTCAATAGTAACCCACAAAAGGAGACCTAAAATTCTTTCATATTTAATACAAATCAGGGACTACACAATTAGCAACTTGCAAACACTGTAGGATTACTCTTAAGCTAAGTTTATGTACATTTTGGGTAGTTTTCTGCACAGCTCCCAAGGCGTGTTCACTGATGTTGGTACACTGTGAAGGATTTAGTCAGGTGGGTTTTAATAACACAAATGGGATTCCTTTATGCCTCTGTAATATGTGCTTCTGTAATAACAAGCCTTTAACTGGAATTTTCCTTGGTCCATTTCTGTCTGGCTCCCAAGACATGCGCAAGGACTGTTCACAGCTTTGTACTAATATGCTTTACACAGATCATTTTACATCAATGTGGAAGGGTACATTTTTTACAGAACTCATGACAGGTAGACAGTGCAGTTTCCACAGTGTGGTTCTGCCACAAAAAGGCAGATACCAGTCTTAGTGGTCATTAGCAAATACCTGGATTAAATTCCACATGGGCGAAATCTGATTATCGAGACAGCTTTCTACAAATGATGAGCAGACTGATTATAGAAAAGCACAGAGGATTACAGGAGAATGACTGCAAAAAAAAGGGCAGAGTTAGAGAGCTTAATCTGAGCAGAGTGGAACAGGCCAACTGCAGCCAAGTAGGGTAGGAAGGCTCCATTGGAGCATAACAAAGTAGGCCAATAGTTTTGGCAGTGGGAAAAGGGGCATGAGCCAAATCTATCAGGAGGAAAAGAAGAGCTGAGAAGAACTGTTCCTCTGATGAGGAGTGGAATGAGCCAGCCTTTTTTAAAAGAGAGAATCAGACCATACTCAGCAGAGGAGAGAATTGTATAGCAACAGCACTTGAAAAGCCTGAAATCAATATTACTTGATTGGAAAGAACTGTAAGTATTATGCCAGAAGAAGCGGCTTTAGGTTGGAAACAGAGTCAAAAGCCATGCAGTACTCCATGTAAAATAGCTTGACATGCAGGCAGACTGCTAAAGAGAAAGTGTGTGATGGCACAGCTTAGAGAGCTGGTGGAAATGTGTGTTGATCAATGCTACCGGCAGCTAGATCAGCGATTCAACAAGTGTCTCTCATGGTGTTTGCTTTCCATCCATGTTCTGCCCTCTCCTCTGCCTTCCAATGACACCTTGAGAAGAGATATGTAATTGCAGAATTTTTGAGGAACGATTTTGAGGGAAATGTAATCTAGCAATTCTTTCCATTCATTGCAAAGTATGATGCAAAAGCGAGGTGAAGGGATTTCTGTAACTGTTCAGTCACAGACAAATGGAACCAAGCAGTAAAAGTTTAAAGTATGTTTTAATGTATGTTAAAGCAAATATTTTCCATTTTATACCTCAGAAGTTTGCATTGAAGAAACAGTTAACTCTTTAAATGTTGAATAGCAAATCAGCGACAAGCAGATTTCTCTGAACAGGAGTAGGGAACACGCATCATGCTTCCTGCAAGACAATAACAATCCATGTAACAATGGTCTTTGTGCTTTAGTTCAAATATCTTTTATTTTGCTTTCACTCTTCCTATGACAATCTTCAGTTAGAAGACAAAAAGCAGTTCATACAGCCAGTGTGAAGCACAGCCCAGAGCTGCCAGTGGCATCCTCAAGGTATGTGAATTGGTCACTGTGGCCAGAAGTCCACTGGAGTATCTTCCTTATGTTATAATCATTTGTTAATTATTTTTTTAGCTTGCACTTTACTCTGGTTATAGAATTGCCTTGCAAATCCCTCTGGAATGATAAATGGTGGATGTTTTCTTACTTCTTGCTCTCCCAAAGCTCAATCCATGGCTGTGGTAATGATTAATCCTTGAGTATTCATTAGCCTTTCTGTATAATCCTGATCTAGGAATGACAGTAAGGAGGATTCCTTATAATAGAGTGATGTAATACTCTGGGAAATTAGACACTAAGAGTTCCAGTAAAATAACGTTACATTAAAGAGAGATAATCACAAGAGGAAAAAGTCTTACAGTGTCACAGCATGCCAATGAAAGTCTCTGGGTTATAGAATCAAAGTGTTTTCTACAACGCCCTGTCCATGTCAAGCTTTAATAAGGCGTCTCATCATGACATTAGAAAAATCAGACTGAGTATGCATTATTGCAGTAGCTTCAAGCCTGAACTGAAAATCCTGGTTGTGTCAGATAACCCTTGTTTAAAAAAAAAAAATCTTTTTTAATTCTCCATGGACTGTCTATTATAGGCAAATCACTTTCAAAAAATGAACTACAATTTGTGGCAAATTAACATTCCTGAGAGTGCATAGGAGCTGAATTTCTGCCAGAGAATGAAGCTGCTCTAGAGACTTATGTGTGATGATAAACTGTAGCATCCAGGCAAACCCCTGATGAGGATTCATTTTGGCCTGTGTGTAAAAGTAACAGTGAAGTCATAACAAGAGTCTCAAAAATTTATGTGTGAAAGCCTATGTGAAAAAAAGCCCAACAACTTCCCCCAACTATGTACAGCAATTAGTAACATAAAAGATGCAAAAGAATTGAAATATCACTTAGTATAATGTTTAATAGAAAATAAGAAAGCAGGGAGCACTGGGAGTAAAGCAAGAAAGATGATAATATGTAGAATGCTCTTCTGCTATCTCAATTTAAGTCTAGCCTGAAAACCTTTCTATCTGTATCAGCTATTCAGGTTCCTTCCTCTTTCCTTTTTTTTTTTGAACTTCTTGCTTGATGTTAAAAGGAGTATATAAATTGAAACTCTATTACGCATCAGAGCAGATAAAGATATTGCAAATGCTAAGAAAAACTTTCAAATGAGACATTACAGCTGGAAATGCAAACCACATTAATCCAAGAAGTTTTGGGGGTTTAGTTCTGCCAAAGGAAGAGAGAAGTCAAGAGTGACATTCGAAAGAATGCAGGAAGGAATATGAAATAAAATCATAGAGGATAGTAAACTAGCTTAATAACAAATGAAAGTACACACTGTCACACGAGTCCAAGAGACCAGGAGACCAGGCAGAAAGCCAGCAAATATGGTTGCAATATTAAAAGAAGGCATGAAAATCATCAAGCAAATTATAGACATATTAAATGTCTGTATGTGGGAAGGAAAGGGGCAAAAGTTAGTGACACAAAGAGAGAGTCATTGGATGGTTATATTTTACAGCACATGCAGAACACTCAGGGTTTGTCACAGTTCACACAGGGCAGTAATGAGGGCATCCTAAATATTAGATAAAATCTGGCCATGTTGGACTCAATGTGCATTTTGACATTGATTCTAACAGAGCCAAGATTTCCTTCATTAAGGGAGGACTTTAATACCCACCTCAATAAGGTAGGCAAAAGGAGTATTTCATTTTGTAGAGGGCAAACTTGGACTCCAGTAGACAAAAGGTCATATTCTTTTAAGCTTTGTTGCCTCTGTGAGGTCTAGAGACTTTGAATTTTAACAGCGCTGTGTCTAGCATGTAGAATAAGATCTCAAGACAAGATGTAAGTGTTCAGCTTTTCACTATGATATTCAGGTGGAATTAGTTAAGCAACAAATCAAGAGCACTATTTTGAGCTAAGCCAACAGCAGTAATCTTACACTACACATTGAAAAAAACTTGGGCTTCTCCAGACATGGCTAGTCAAGAAGCCCATTTAATGATTTTGAGGGTTTTTTTTTAGCAAAAACTCTGTGAATAACTGAGAAATAACTGCCTAATTAGCTCAGGTATGGCACAACACAAGCACAGTCACACAGCATTGGTTTAGATCAGAAGGCTCTCATAGCTCATCTGAAGAAATGCCAGAGGACACATTCATCAGGTCCCCAGTATATGGATGAGGAACACCTTAGGAAATACAAAGTAAAGCAATCTGTAAGCCAGCCTTTCAAACTCCAGGTAACAGGGAAACAACTCCTTTGCATAAGCATTTGGTTTTATCCCTTGAATGATCTGTGCATGATTTTTCGTCTTTAAAGAGATGTTGGAGGACTTGTTGAATGCACATTAAACAATTCTTGACAAAAACAACTCTGAAATAAACACTGGGAGTACATCCTGGAACACTTACCTCTTTTCACAGCGGAATGTCCTGTTAAAATTGAGAGCCATGTACTATCTTTCATTCTTCCTGCTGATGAAGCTGCTCTTGCTTTATTTGCTGTTTTTATTATTTGTTATCATTCTATGTTATCAAGAAAGAAGGTGTATATTAATTCCAGAAAGTCTGGTGACTCACTCATTGTGGTGATCATGGCTTGTAAGCCTCCTGATGTGTGGTGTCGCCCTGATTTTTTCAAGTTTTCTAAAGCCTTCTAATGTTTGCATTTTTGTACAGAACTTTCTCATGCACTTTGTGTAAATAACTTATTGTTTTCATTCTTTTATGGGGGACAAGCTACCTGATGGACTGCTAGGTTGCCCAGTGACATTGAGGAGGTGGCACTGTCACCCTCCAATGACACTGGCATTTCAGGAAGATATAAAAATGGAGTCAGATTTTTTAATAAATAGCTTTTTCGTTTGTCTTGAAAAGAACTGCTCCGCATCATTTCTGCTGTGTCCTACAGTGACAGTGTGGAAATGAATAGTTCCAAGGAACTTAAGTGCTTCCTTGTCTAGTTTTTGGTTTCTAATGGTGCTTAGAGAGATTTCCCACTTGCCAGAGCTCTCTGAGGAATGTGAACAATGCATCTCTATATACACTTAAAGATGTGCCAGGTAGGGGGGAAAAAATAAAGTGTTTTTTTGGCATATAAGACCAGAAATCATAAGGGGATTTAAGGATTATTGGATCCTAAACCTTAACTAAGTCTCGTTTTCAGTGAGTAAGGCATATACAAACATTCAGTTTGCAACTGGTTGGAATATCAAAGTGCTCCAGCCCCAAGATTTTTGTCTTCAGCCAGCTGGAAGCTAACTCTGCTTTCCCTAAACCAAGGATTACACAAGCACTCTACTTCATCCAAAATCACCAAAGCCTCAGCTGCTGAAACCTTAGCTAAAAGCTCCCCAAACTTAGCCTGAAAGTGAAGGAGCAGTAACGAGGTCTGTCCCATTACCTGAGCTGCAGCTGCAGGGCTGTGGCTGTAGCTGGATGCAGGAAGGATTCCTGTGCGTGCCTCCAACTTCTTGGACCTATTTCTACAAAATGTGCTTTTGATCTCCCAGATCTCCCAAGGTTTTTGATTTATGAACTAACCCTCCATCTTCCTTGCTGTGGGACTTTCCTCATGACTATTTGTCCTGGAGTCTGGCAGTCTTTCCCCAGGCAGCTTGTGCATGAATTATTACAATGTTCCTAATGCAGGGATCAACAAAACACCCTGTCTTATTAAAACCAAGATTTTCAAAATTATTATTTATGTATAGAGTTGCTACTAAGATGTTGGTTTTAGCTACAGTGTTTGTTATATTTCATGCGCTCCATTTTCTGTTTCTGTATCAGCCAGGGACCTCTCTTGGAACCTTTGTAAGAAAGAAATTCAAAGAGCAAGCAAAATTATGTATTTCAAATAATTTTGGATTTATTGAGCAGCTACAGTTTTAAGGTTTAATATCCATACACCATTGAGCCAGACTAGAGTAAATATCACTCTGGAACCAAAAATACGTTTTTTTTGTCCCCTACTGGAAAAAAAAAAACAATTCTATTATCAGCCTAAGTTTCTGACTTAGATTTATGTAAAATTAAGTTGGATGCATTTTTCCACATTTCTAATTGTTTCTTCACCTTTAACTACTATAATTAGAGCTGTATTACAGATGAGGGAGATAAAAAGGTTAAGTACCAATACATTAAAAATAATATTAAAAAAACTGCTCAAAACACTTCTCAAATATGTAGAGCATAGGTTACATGAAAGTAATTGGTATAAAAGTTTTAATTATGTTAACATTGGCCAGACTACATAATTCACCTTAAGCTGAACCATTCAAATCCTGCACTCTGAGTCTGACAGTGGGTGAGCAAGGGTCAATGCACATATAACATACAAATAACCAGTCAATCAGCTACATTCAGCAAGTAATTATGTAAGGTGTTTCATCATCTCTGCCTCCTTATATCTCTGCTTGTGAGCTAAGTCTGGGAGCTGCCCTCACCCTCTGCCCCACAGCTGCCACCTGCCCTGGCAATGCTGTGACCAAGGGTAATGTCCCCTGCAAAGGGGAACTCTCCAGGGCAATCTGGGCATCTCTCCTTTTAAGAGTGTCCCCAGTTGCTGCCAGAAAAGACAAAGTGAAAGAGAGAGAGATGCATAAAACTAGAATAATAGAAGGCTGATGATCATAATCAATGCTCAGTTCTCCTCGAAATTCAAGTAGTTAGACACAGAATTTGCTCATTTTCTCCTGTAGATAGTCATATAGCTCCAATGTGCTAAAAGCTGAGAGGTATTATCACAGAAAATCAGTTAAAGAAAACAACATATTCTGTTGTCAAAAAGTCACAATATAACTCATAAAAGAATAACATTTTTAAACATAAGGGTCTGTGAAATACATAAAGTAGCTGAAAAAAATGCTTTATTGGGATTCATTCATTGAATGGGTTATCAACTTAATACATCAAAGCAAGTCAAGTCTCCTGAGAACAAGATTTGGTTTTACTGATCCTAAAGCACCCATGCCATTAGGAAACAAAATCTGAAGAAAAAAGTCCTGAGTGCACAGTACCTTTTTTGTAAAATATATCCTACAATTGTATGTATAGAAAAAGACATCAAAAAGTTACGAAAAAATCCCCACCAAACCAAAAAATCAAACCCAAACAAACAACAAAAGAGCAGAACAGAGAAATGCATATTTAAAAATAAAGGTAATAATATTTGTTAAATGCAGAAGTATAGGTGGGCTACTCAGTGCTGGAGAGTAATTATCAGCAACAAGAAATATTGTTAAGTTTAATTCCCAGCTGTGCCTTTAAATTATTTACATCATTGTTTTAGTAACCCTTCTACTGTTAACAGCTCTGCTGATCTGAATGGTGGTAAGGACTCAAAATTAGCAAGATTTGGGTTGTTTAAGAAAAAATTACTTGCAGCATCCAGTTAGGATTTGCTTGTCCATTGCCTTTATATTCTCCTTTTTTTTTTTCCCCCTAATAAATGGCTCACAAACAGGGGGTATATCAGACAGAAGTGATTAGGCCTAAACAGTTTTTTAAAAGGAATCCATTAAAAACCTTTTTTGTAGCCATTATCATTTATTGTGGACTGTTTAGAGACTGCATCGTGAAAACCTGTGAAAGTTGTAAAGCCTTTGTTCTGGGAAAATACATACAAGCATGGGAATAATTTGAGCATTGTGTAAATAAGCAATCAGTCCTTCCAATATTAAGCCATAAATTTGCACAATTAAAAATTTGCCAGGGTCTATAACCTGGTATAGTCCTATAGTCTAATACAAATGTTCTTTTTCAATTTTGTCTAGTTCAGACTGAAAAGAATATACTTAAAAATCACTTATGTGAACAAAAAGCCATTAAATTAGAACTTTCATTGAAAAGCACTATTAATAGGAAAAAAAGTAAAAAATCTAAAACAAGTTTCATCTGAAGAAAAAGTAAAATAAAAACAAATATTTAGAGAGAATTTTGGACCTGATATACAATAGGAAAAACATGATTTTCACCAGCTGAAAATTAGTTTTTTCTCACATGGAAAGTATATACCCATCCTTCTTCTTCAGCCTCTTCACCCCTTGCATCATGCAGCACTTTTTAGAGTTGTTCTAGCATTTGGGAATTCCAAAGTTCTCTAGAATTCCCTCTATATCTTCATGCTTCCCAGTTCCTCTAATTCAGGAAACAGCTGTGGAAGAACAGAGGACACATATTGGACTCTAACTAATGAAAATAATTAAATAAAGCGTTAACACTCACACTCCTTTGTCAGTAGTTCCAAAATGAGATAGCAAATAAAGTTGCAGCCTAATTAAACCATATTCATGTTATCTTATCTATTTCTTCCCAAGTGTCCTAGACAGCTGTACCTTACAAAACAGATATCAGAGATGCCTAAGGAGTAAATTGTCTTTAGGGAGGTGCTATTAAGCATGTATCTTCTTTTATGTCATACAAAACACCTTTAAAATGCAATTTTACAGCTCCTTTTGTAGCAAACTACAAGTAAGGTGCTATAGAACAAAATGGAAAAGCAGAATAAAAATACGTTGCCTGTTCATGGCTAGCATGAGATATTTCTCCAATGACAAAAGCAAGGGAGTCCCACATGGAAGGCTATTATTTCTGTCTTATCATCTCTCAGTGAGATACCCCAAGTCCCAGCATATTAAGGCTTTTCTTATCTTCCCACTCTATCAGTCATGTGCCTATATCAGAGCCCCAAATTTCACTCTAAAACAGAAATGCTCTTGCACTCATTTTGGGGTGTGAATTGATTCATGACTCCTCACAGCTTGTGTTGCTAGTACAGTTTCTAACCTACTTTAATATTATTATCTAATAGCAATAAGGGATTTCGATAGCACAAGCAACAGCTCAGAAGTGTAACTAGCTCACACAACAGAAATTTACTGGGAAGAAAAGCTATATTTCAAGCACTTACCATGGTTGCTGTTTTAAAAACCTGTGACTAGCACCTTATTTCATCCCCAAACATGTCATTTTGCCTCATTCATCAAAAGCACTTACTTCAGTCTCAGGCAGCTGCAAAACCATTTGAGGTTATCTTGCCAGAGAAGGAGCCTTCATATCCTGCTTGACTTAAAAAGCACCTTTGCTCTTTACATACCGGAAGGTAAATACACTATAAAAATGCCAAGGCCTACCACAGTTCAGATATTTGAGAGCCTCATGAAGAAAAGGCACACAGAGAACCTGAGTAGATGCTGCCCATGAACTTTTCAAAGAATGCAAGAACATAATTCTTGCGTCTCTGAGGTGAGCAAGTCATCAGCTCACTCCTAATTCATTCCACTCTTAACAAGCTTATAGAGCAAAGCACTACAGAGAAATGTGTGCTTTAAAGAGAGACCAACAGCAACCCCACTCCCCAGCTGTGCTGTGAATCTTCTCAGGAGGCGAGAGCTATGCATGGCGCCGTGTAGCATTTATTATTAACAGTAAGTGGCAGCAGTAATATAATTAAAAATTCCTTTCATTTCTTTCGCTTTGCAAAGCAAAGGATGAACAGATTTGAACAATGTTCCTAAGGATAAAGCAAATACCAAATAGCAAGGCTCCAGAGATGGCACCTTCCTAGTGAATGCTGTGTCGGTGTTGAGATCTCCATGTTCACGAAGATAGAGATTCCTACTAGAAACTGTAACAGATGCTTACATTTACCAGCATTAGCAGATGCCCCTTTATTAAAGACAGCATCGGAATGAACTCCTCTAGTTTGAATTTCATAAAGTTTGTTAAGGAAACATTTTTGCAAACAGAGAGAGAAACTGTGTTTAATGATGTTCACATGTTTCCCCAAAGAATGAAAGCTGATACGTGCAGGCGTTGAAAGCATTACATTCTAATTTCATTACAGTGGGGGAAGGTACCTAGAAAAAGCACAAAAGTAAATGCTGTTGACCTCCCTGACAAGAGGCTGAAAAGGAACCTGCTCTAGGAAGCCAAGACTTTTTGCCTCTGTTACAACTGGGTAGGTGATGGCTGTCTTGGAAAATTTATGGTATCATTTTATTTATAGCAGATGTCCTCTAAAATCAAACAGTTTTCCTTTATGCTCCACAAATCTTATGGATAATTGCACAATATAATGTGGAGGCTCAGTAATGCTGCAAATAGCAACATTATTTTCTAAAACTGATTATGAATGAAAAGTGAAAAAAAATGTCCTGATACTGATCTAGGGCTTGAAGATAAAAGGTTAATCAAAACAAGACTTTTGCCTGTGCTTTCTAGAAACTTGTTGTTTTAAGTGGAAAAGGTAAAAGTTGAAACTTTGTATGGAGCCCACTAATTAAATTATCATTTACCCCAAACGAGTCTTGCAGTTCCAGTAAAGATGATCAGATGCCAAAATAAGCTTAAAGTAGCATAAAGTAGTTATGGTCATAGACCTATAACCCAAGAGTTTATTTTGGATATGTAACTTTTTGTTTAAGCATAGTCCTTCTTGCATCTCTTGCTCTGCCTAAGTGAAACAAGTTCAAATTATCAATTCCATCCATTTTTTTAGTGGAACTCATATGATAAACTTCTTGTTCACTTCAGCTATAATGTTTTTTTCCTGAGAAGAAAGACATTGATGAGCTGCATCTTGTAGAAACTGCATCATCTCAAACCAATTAAAAGAATCAAGAACAATTAAATCAGGTGTAATCCCATGGAAAAGTTTTATCAATACAGAGGATGATTAAAGAGGAAGCATCACCTTCAATAGCAAAACTTTAATTTCCCATGTTAACCTCCCTTCAGTTTCAAAGATAATACTTGAAGCCCTTGGATGTGAACAAAACCACTGTTGATGGGGTGTTTGCTTCCTTCATTTTTCCCCTAATTAGCAAAGTTGAAGGTGGAAATAAATGAAATTTTTGAAGTAAAATAGAAATGGACAGAAACAATACATCTGTGAATTTGCTGTTCATTATGCATGGTTTGTAATAATGCATATTTCAAAAAGAAAGTCATTAAAGTAATTCTGCTGTTCTGTTTTGCAGGTCTTCATGACAGTTTAAGCTATAAAATGGTTTAATCTCTCTGGATTGCAAAAAACGAAACCCCTGACAAGGACAAGAGATTGGCAGAATTTGTAATAATATATTTTTACTTATGTCACATATTTGTAATTTCAAGGGCATGATTCATAGTGACCCTATTGTAATGTTGTGTAGGCATTGTTCTACACTGATTTGCATTAATATCTACAGAAGAGTTTTCCTCTCCTAGTACTGCTTCAGAGTATATGCTTGTCATTAAAATTCTGCTCACAGATGTGGGTTAAAATATCTCTAACCTTTACAAATGTATTATGTGGCACTACTGACATAGCTTTTATTGCAGATAAAATCTATAACAAATCCTGTGTGTGACAGGAGAGGAACATGATTTTGTATTAAACTCAGATGATAGAGATGCATTCCTTGCTTGTACTTTTAAAATGCTTTGGATATAGTAACAATGAGTTAGGCTTTCAACTCCATTGCTGTTAGAAAGCCATTGCATCTATTTTTTTTTCCTGCTTTGGTACTTTAATAAATTCTTCTTAAGCTGTCTTTCAGGAGAGGACATAAAAGAGTGGAAATATTTCAACTCACTTCCAATTTTCGTTGAATACATCAGAAGTAAACAAGAAATTTATTAGGATGGACTATGTAACATCCATCAGCAAAAATCTTTTATAACCTGCATTGAACACAGATCACAATCCTCTACTTCTGTTTCCTGACTTCAATTCTTATTCACATCTAAAAGGGTCTCACATTAATGTATTTATTTCCCAAGTACTTTTTGCACATTCCACTGTTTAAACTGTATTTTGAACATCATCTGACTTGGCCATACATGCCATGCTGTAGGAAGATAGTGCTTTCCCTATTCTTTTAGTCACAGTACTGCAATCTTGGATATTTTTAAAGAAGTTTCATCTGTTCGCAAAGTGAAGGCATGGGTTGAAACTAGTGTTTAACAGATATTATTCCCCCAAAATTACTTTTTTTTTTTCCTGCAACAACACTACCCTTCTTGATTATATCAAGTGAGTCTGATTCCATCCTTGTTGGAAAAAAATGTTTCCACAGGATAAGGTGAGAGCTTCCTTTGATCCCTACATGAGAATGGCTAATACCAAAATCTTACAACCAGATCTAATATTGTAACTTTGTCCTTTAGAGATGAAGCTGTCATTGTGCAGCTGGAGGAGATGGCTTGCTGTGGGTTGAGACCTAAATATCACAAATTTGTTGTTCTTACCATGTAGAGATGGAGAACTTGACCAGATTGTGATGTCAAACACACAATAGGATGAGCCTGTCCTAAGGAGCATAATAGGGTATGGTTGTTCATTTTACAGCAGAGCTGGGATCTGTGTCAGGGCTTTGGATCATATTAATGCATTATCCTTATGTTTATATAAATGCAAAAGCTTACTGCTTTTTATTCTGTTTTTAAATGAAAGGAAGTCATACCAAGTGATTGCTGTTGTTTCATCTGTCAGGGTAAACTCACAAAATATATTTGAATCTCTTATTTAGTGGTGGAAAGAGCAATATCTGTGTTAGTAGATTACCTTTAATTCCAGTGTGTTTTCTTTGGGAAAAAGAACTGGAAAAGGGAGGAAATTCAACCAAGTAATAAATTAAATTAAATTAAATTAACTAATAATGATTATGGCATTTTTAGTTTCCACCTTAGGAACCAGAGTGCGACATAGGGACACAGGAAGTGTATCTAATGTGAAATCCAGTGCCAGGGCTCTTCAGATCAGTCCAAAGAGGTTTGCACTGGAAAAGTGCTCGAAAGGGACAGGGAATATTTCACTCAGTGCTGTCAGATCTCTGGATCTTTGGTTCTCAAGTACTTCTGTTATCTTGTACATCCCCTAGCATCTTGGATGTCCAGGAGCAGTCTAGGGTTGTGGAGTAATTCATTGCACATGCAGAGAGGAACAAGCTCTGAAAAGTTTACACAATTGTCTACAGAACCTTGCAGAGGTAGTCCTTATTGACAGTAATAAAGATTGAGAGAAAATCACACAGAGTTTTGTTAATCAGTAATGCTCAGTGATGAAAGGGTGTGGGGAAGAGAACCAAACAAAAAACAGTGAAAAGATGGCATGGGAATGTACAGAATTACTGAATTTACAAAGGGATGAGGGGTGGGATTTGGCTGATTAAGTTGATATACTCTTGAACTTGAAGGTTCCCAATATCTTTTTCTACACAGAAGGGAGGTATTTTGAAAGGGAATTCTCAGTCTGTGGTGAATCAAAATATCTGTTGTTCAGGACTGAGGTGTTGTCCAGTGCACACTGCTCACCTCTGCTGGCATGGGACAGGGCTGGGCAGACCTGGGAGAGCCTCCAGGGCATTGGCTGCACACCCAGCATGCAAGAAGAAAAGGTGACAGCAAGCACTCCAGTCTTTAACTGCTTTGCTTTTCTTATTTAACCCGTCCTTCAGTGCAGCAAGAATCTGTCTCAGGAGCTGGAACTGGATATTGAAGTGGAAGAGCCGGGATATGGCCCACCACTGAGTCACCATCTGCACCTCTCCCCTCACTGCAAGGCTGCTGAATGCCGGCGCTGCTGAGAGCTCAGGAACAGGTCATGAGAACAGATGCTCAGGGCCCCACGAGTGGGTAGCCAATTCTTCCCAGTGCCCTCTCACAGTTAATGTTGGCTTGTAAAGTCTTAAGTCAACTTCTGTTCCTAGAGAATCCCACGTTAAGTATGTATGTATTTTGACATTTCCAATTTAGACACAGCAGAACGTACACTCAGTGACACATTTCCTCGTCTGAAAGAGTGTGAATCAAAATCAGGAACTCTCAAGTTATTTCAGGGTTTCAAATGATTTAATTGAAAGGTTTTGCCCCTCTCAGATCAACTATTTAGCCAGAGAACTAAAAAACAAAATCTTTGTAAAATAAAGTATTTTACCAGTGATAGAGATGAATTGTTTCTTTTCAGAGTTGCAAGAATGTGAGGGGCTTCTTGATAGAAAGAGGATTATGCTGATAAAAAGGTCCCAAACCCTGCTCTTGAATTTTCTCTGCAATTCACTTACTAAATGAGATTATGGGAACAGATACCATTTTGTTTTTGTTGTTGTTTTAAATTTGTTTAACTTAGTCATGATGCTAAATCATTTCCAGAATGCTTCATGTAGCAAAGTAATTTGAGATTTGCAGAGAATATTCACTGAGGCTTTTTCTAAATACCAAATTTCCCTACTTTTAGAATGGGAATCATGATGCCAAATCAAATTTTTGGAGAAAGTCTAAAGTTTGGGAAATTATAAAGAAAAGTGTTATATGAAAGATACACATATATAATATTTGTATTAAAATACAGTTCCAAATAATTTATTTATTCAAACATACATTAAAAACTTTCTGATATTATGCCCAAAAGGTTTCCAATTAATGTTATTCCCTTATTGTCAGTTTCTAACACCACTGACAGCAATTTCATAGAGATGTTAATGAATTTTACATGATATTCATGAGAATGAATGTCTTTCTCATCAAATAAGATGTACGAGGTTCTGGCCAGAAAAGTGTAACTGAGTTTGCAAAAATGTTAAGATGTAGCATATTTCTGAGAGAACAATTTGCAGTGTGCATGGAAGAAAGCTGAGAGCACTTGATTATATTATAAATTACATAATTCTTCTCCATATACTTTACTTGTACTGAAATAGGAAAGGGAGCTTCCCTCGGTTTAATGCCTTTTTCAGGGGTACTGAACACAGATGGATACATTTGTATCAGTCTAAACTTTTGTGTCAAAGAAGATAGAAGTCACTATAAATAAAATTCCAACGCATTTCAGTCTTCACTCTCACTAAACGCTGGATGAAAAAAATAATAAACAACTGAAATGAAAACTATTTTTGTTTCATTTTGCTTTGGTAGGAACAATTGCAGAAAAAATATTGCTGAATCTCTATGTTGGCAAAAATAATAATTTTACTTCTTAATTATAACAAAGACTTTTGTTTCATTTCCTACTTGATTTTCTGTAATCTGTTTCCTTTATACACATTCTGTCTTTATAGCCTCAAGAACAAATACAGACTGATTCAGATGTGTGACATACCATTGAAGTCAACAGAGTTGCCTCTGTATTTCATGGATTTTTCTTTCCATCTTTGTGTGTGTCATATATTGTCATGTCAATGTGATTCAAGACAAATGAGCTCTCCACACAGGCAAGATCCTGCCAGGTACAGAGTGCCTGAAACTCAAACCAGCTTCAAAGGAAGCACTCATTACTTCCCAGCATATCTGGCTCAAAATACAGTATTTCCTTCTCTTTCTCCATAATTACCCTAGGAAATACTTTGAATAGTACAAATATTGAGTTTAGCCAACTGCCAGAGCCAGCCTTAGTGGTCTTGGCTAGATCTGTGACAAGTTGCATTTGGTTCATCTTTTGGTTTTTTGACACCTTTTTTCTCATCTCCCTTCTCCACCATGTACACATAACATCTATTTTTCATGCAATTTTGCCCTGTAAACCCAAAATGAGTTTTAAAAGTCTTTTGGAGGGTAAAATTAAGACTTATGCTGCACACAAAGTCCAAGTCCATATATGTGCCTCTGTATTTCAGGGGTTTTTGGAGCCGGTGATATCCACAATCCTCAGAATGCCTTCTTTTTACAAAAGTGGAATCTGGCTGCCTCTAACTGTCATCAGCTTGCAGAAGTCCCTGTCATCATAAAGGAAAATGCCAGCAATAAACTAATGTCACCTACTCCAGGAGTAGAAATGTTCCTGATCTTTCCCAGCCATCCCACACAGTCAATGGCTGCAATTCCACCGAGATCAAGTTTTTGAAAACTTGCTTGATACATCCAGAGGAGTTTTATTTTAAAATTGCGCTTGTTCCTGTACAGTAAGTTTTGGAGCTAAGCCCACTAAAGCAGCAAAGACCTGCTTTCAGCTATAGATAAGGGAGAGAAGCAGAGCTGGGTTATTTCAACCTGAGCCAGGACTGGCAGAGGAGAGAGCTTTGCTGAGCAGTTCTGTGGCTGAAACTGCACCTGCACATGGCCCTGCCCTCAGCTTCACTACAGCACCTCTGACAATCCCACCCAAAATAATCCAAATTATATTTGCTGTGATAAATATCTTTATGGGTTCAGGATGTGAACAAATGGACATAATCCTCCTCACCTCTTCCCAGTTTTTTGCAAAGAGATGGCTTGTCTGCATAAATCAGATCTTCTGAATAAAGTGACGGTACTGTTATAAAACCATGAATATTAATAACAGGACAAAGCATACAACAAGGAGTCATGAGAGAGTGACACAGTAAGGAAAAGGTGGATAAGCTTTACACTCTTCATAGAGTAATTTCTTTGCATTACCTAACCCAGTGGAAAAGGCTAAAGTGATTGCTTAAATTCAATCTTCAATATTGCTTCTCTGCAAAAATAAATGTGATGAATTAAAAAGTAAGACTTGCATGAAGAATAGGTTTGCCTGAATTCCTGAGCAAACAGAAAACTAGTTCAGAAAGATTTCTTTAAAGACTGATCAACTAATTTGTTTGACCTTATTAACTCCTCCTTAGCAATTTTGTTGATTTTTGCCCATCAACCCTCTGCATCAAATCAGCTTTGACACTTATGAGGAATACAGTTTGGTAGTATGCAAATCACTTTTAATGAAAAGAGTTTCCTAAAGGTAGCCATAGAACTGAAAAATTTAATTCATCCAGGTGCTGCCCAAACTGTTTTCATTCACTTCTGAAAGGGAGCAGTTGGATTGGTAAAACAAGTAGTGAGAGGAAGTAATAAAAATACTTCAGGAAACAAGAGTCCTTGGTTAAAAAAAAAAAAAAAAAAAAAAGGTTGCTAGATTTTCTGTTCAAATCTCCTGGGGTGAGATTCTCAAAACAATGTCAGCATAGACATCAAGTTGTCACTAACTGTAATGGTAAATGGATATCAACATCCATTAACTACTTGTTAAAAATATCCCAAAATAAATGTGTTCATCTTTAGCACTGCAAACACAGTACTCCTAATACTCAGCTGGAATAAAAGACCACAGATCCATTTAATTAATCCATCTTCTCTGGAAACTTGTTGTTGCTTCTTCACAGGTGAAACCTCAGTTCAAAGGTAAAATGGAAGGTTGGGGGCCCAGCGTGCCCTAGGTGACCTGGATTGCTCTTTGAGGAAATGGCTCTCTCTGCTTTTTGAGTATACAGATAGTTAGAAAGATGAGGCACCTAGTGCTGTATTTAAATTAAATTTTTAATGTCAGGTTTTATTAGTACACTATAGGATTAACAAGAAATTAAAATTCTTAGTCTTTCAAAATATATTTTTATTTACATCTTTGGCCTTAGCCCCATTAAATAAATGTTAGAATCACAGAATGATAGAAGGGTTTAGGCTGGAAGGGACCTTAAAAGTCATCTAGTTCTGACCCCTTGCCATGGACAGGAACATTCCATTAGACCAGGCTGCTCAAAGCTCCAACCAACCTGGCCCTGAACGCTTCCAGGGATGGGGCATCCACAGCTTTTCTGAGCAGCTTCTCCCAGGAGCCTTCTCTTCCTCAGGCTGAAGAGCCCCACCTCTCTCTGTCTGCATAAGAGAGCTACTCCAGCCCCTGATCACCTTTGTGGCTTCCTCTGAACTCATTCTAAGAAGTTCATGTCCTTAAGCAGGGGACCCCAGAGCTGTTTAATTCTAATGCCTGTGGAGCTGCTGTTTAACAATTAATTTTATGTACCATGTACAGTTACACTGAAATTACCAGAAACAGGAAACTAAAGAATAGCCCTAAACCTTTCAGGAATCAAGATATGAAATGGGAACATTCTCAGCTAAGTGTTATTTAGTAGACTTGATCATCATACTGTTCCTGAAATTAAACAGCAAATCTCAAAATGGTGCTTGAAAAATGAACATTTCATATTGTAAAATACTATATTGGTAACTGGGGAGAAAAGAGGAGATTGCTGCCTGTTGTTGGTACAAATACTATTGTGTTCACTTGACTAATCTTCTGTTCTTCTGCACAGACCAAAACTAACAGACTCTGTTGAAGGGGGATGAAACAGGAAAAGAAACAACATGAACTAATGCCAGGAAAATACCAAAAGTCTCCAAGTGAGTCAGTCACTGAAAACATCTATCTGTAATGTTTACAGATCCATTTTTTCAATTGCAAAGACAAAGGTGAGAAAGTGGTGAAGTTGTTAGGGAGTCCTGAGCTGCAGAAAAGGCCCTGAGATGCCTGGAGGAGGGGACTTGGTGCTCCAGGGAGATGATTGGGGATGCAAAACTTGGAGAAGGGTGAGGAGCTAAAAGGGCTTTCAGGGGAACTTGTGGGGGAAGCCCTGCTGCAGAAAAGGAGGCAAAGACCCAGATTTCACTGCCACTGAAAAACTGTGAGGGAATTAACAGGTATCCATCTCACCCCTTGGACTATTCCAGCAATTACAGGCAACACTACTAATATATTTACAGAGAGAAGAGGCACGGGGATCTTTTATAATGACAATAGACCCACTCTTTTGTCTTGTTTGATGACATTGTATTCATAAGAAACAAGTGGAAAAAGCCTCAAGTAACTCTGAAAGCAAAGCTCCACTTAGATAAAAACTCACTGATTCCTTTCTTTCACACAGTTTAGCAGATGTGATTTGTTGCAGTTGGTCATTCCAAAAAGAGATGTGACAGAGCTGTATCAAATGTTAGGCTGTGATATCAATCAATGTTAGCAGACGTGATGACTACAGTATTACAGAACTCACTGGGAATTCTGATAAAAAATCTTGAATACTAGTAGTTAACACTTCTGAAAAAGAGGGCTTCTGAAATTTTTGCTAATCTTTGTAAAACAGAATCCCATATAAAACAAATCAAATGTCTTGGATTTTTTATTTATTGTTCATCATATTGTTTCTTACTTTTTTGCTTGCTGAATTCTTTTTCTTGCTAAATTCATGCAAGTTTTCATGCATATATCTAAAAAATAAAAACTTCAGAAACACCTTAGAAATTTAAGATAATAGTTGCGAAGACTAGCTGGTCCTTTGAGGTAGATAATAAAGACAGAACAGATTTATGAAAAGAAAATAAAAATCTAAAATAATTTTGTTTTAAATAATTTAAAAATATGTAAAATTTTAGTTTCCGTAGATTTTTGCAATATTTGTTTTCAAGTTGCTTTAAAAATATTGGAAAATGGATAAGAATATAATTATTAATAGAATAAACTTTCCCAGATTGCCTTTTTAGCTTCTGTAATTATGACATTTATGGATGGACTTGTTTCATGCTCTTATTTGGAAGTCTGTGGTATTATACCTTATTCTGTCACCTGATATTTATGGTTTTTCTTTCCCTATGTGATGTTCCTCAGAGTCCTTTCCAATACTCGGAGCCTCACAAGATATAAAATTGTTTCTCAGGGTCAGTTAGCATAATTATGCATAACATGGTGTCTGTGTGAAAGCATTCTATCTCTAATATGGAGGTATCCCGTGTTATTTTTATTTCCTCTTTCCTATTTTTTCTTGCTTCCTCTACTCCATACCTCATTTTCAACCATTTCTTAGTTTCACTAGACTTTATTTAAAAAAAAAACCTGTTGCTTCTATTATTCCTGTTTAACTAATGAAATTTAATGAATCTCCTGTTTGGCCATTTCTTGTCTTAGTCTGGTTAAGAAATGTGTTTTGTTTCCTTCTAAGCAGGGTAACAGACTGGCACCAAGAAATGTGTTAAGGCCATTTATATGCAGATGATCTGCTGTCCTGCTTCTTTCACTAGGTGCCATAAATTAGCATTCAAATTTTGTTACAATTTTGTCAGGTTTTTTTATTCATTTCATATGTATTTAATCCCACATCAGCCTCAGCTCCTCTGCAATATGTGCCATATTGCAGCAGCTTTTTGGCTGCCACTGATGATTTTCACATTCCTTTAGTGTGAGGTTTTAATTCTGCTAACACTTTTGTTAATGAAATACATTTCACTTAATGGAATTAAGTGCATAGTCTGTCTATTGCTCATTACACTATCCAGTCTTAGAGTCTGGATTTAAATTTAACCCTTCTTCCATAAAGATTATCTACCACATTTTGGCCTAACAGGCACTCTGTTCTTTGTATAAAGTGTGGGAAAGCTGTCATTACAAGTAAAACACCAGTAATTGTTTCAATGTTCTCTGAAATGCTTTATTTTATTCCTTTTTCTTCTGCTACTAAATATGTTTTAAATGCATTTTCCACTATTTCTTTATGTGGGGTTTGGAAGGCTGAACTAGCAATTTTATCACCTACAAGCATCACAGGTAAACCCCAAACTATCCAGAACATCAATTTTTCCATTTTTAAAAAACATAGTATGAAACTACTTCAGAGATTATCTTTAAATTAAGAAAAAACATACATGTCTGCAATCATACAGGAAAATTAAAGTCACACAGGAATTCACCAGTGAAATAGTTTCTCACTAGGCACAAATTAGCTTATTTTGTAGATTACACACTTTGTGGAAAAATCCATGGAATCCATTTTTTCAATTCTGTTTTTGTTGGGATGTGGATTCTCAGTTTCTGAGTAATTATTCTGGGGGCTGCTGTTCAGACAGGTTGTTTCTGAGGTGATTAATTGTCTTTTATGAAAATTTTGGTACAAGGTGGGATAAAAAAGAGAAAAGCTTTTGGAAATTTCAGGTTTCTTCAGGGAGAATTCATTTCTAATTGAATTATTTTCTTTCTCAGACACACAGAATTGGAGATTCTCTACAGAATAGACCCTTTGCACTTACAACAGGTAGTTGGAAAGCTTAGTATCTGCCTCACAGGATTAAGAGTGCTTTGTTTCTTTATTTGTTTAAATTAACAGAAGGACTTTTTTTTTTCTTTATTGATTCTAGACTCTACAATTTCTGAATGAAAATTACATTCCTGTTCCCACCTTTGCTATTATCTAAGTTTATCTAAGCAGAACAGTGAATATATTGCCCATAGTTACACACCTGAGACAGGGAAAACAGGGTCCAGCCAGCTGCACCACTGCTACACCACATTTCTTCACCTCTGCAAAGAGACCTAGGAGGGATCAAAGGTTTCCTTAGAGCCTTCCTTGGCATCTACAACACTTTATCAAAAGTTCTCCAGTTTAACAAAGCAGCTTTTCTCAATGAAATTTCTTCAGCCAGAAAATCTCTGACTGGCTTGGCCTCCTTCAAAGACTTCATTTAGAGGGTCACCAAGGATCTGATTTCCTCTACTTTTCTCCTTAGGAAACCAGATCATAGCTCTCCTTTCTGGAATTAATCAGCTCTGCTGGAAGTACTTCAGGTAGAACCTTTTGATATTGATTATTTTGAATATTTGGGATTTAGTTACAGCTTGCATATGCATTTATAATAAGTTATGAGAAATACAGGATCTCCTATTATATCTGAATATATTTGCTTACAACTGATGTTCACTTCTGCCTATATTGGGAACAGGAATAAACAAAAATAGCACCAACAGTAATCACACTGCATATATTATATGCATTTTTGCATATAATAATCTTTTTAGGTACTGAGTTATATCTGCTGGACTTTCCTTTCTGGGATGCAGCAGATAATGTGATAGCCAGTTGTTAGAATGTATTTGGCTTTTCTGCTGTTATAACCATGATTGGTTCTTTTCTGCTTTTCCATTGTCTAATCAACAGAGAATTGTTAACAGGGTGTACAATTGCAGAGCAAGGATGTTCAGGAGGGATTTAAATAAATCAAAGGGACCTCTTTTATAAGTGAATCAAAATCAAGCCTCTTGTAAAGTTAAAAAATGTTTTCTTGAATTTCTTTGTCCATTTTCTCTAATCTTTTCTACATCCTTCACTCTCTCTGCCTGACTTGCTCTGTGATTTCAGTCATGGCTAAAAGATAATATGCTTTTCTCATTTATTTTACTCCAGCAATATTTTCCTGGTAAACTTTACTCTTGTCTTTTCCTGCTACATTATCTTGCTCCTTTCTATGTTTCTTTTCTTTTTCTTACTTATCTTGGATGGAGTACCTAACAGATTCTGTACTGGATGCTAAAATAATTGTTATATCTATGACATAATCTTTCCTTATCAGACAGGTTTCAAAATGAAGGGTGGAAGAGGGAAGAATGCACAGTGCATCTACAGACAGCATATTCTGAAGCATGACAGATACACCATTGAGTCTGCTCGAGTCTTCAGCAACACCAGAGACACTGATTGGCACTAAAAAAGAGGGAGAGAGAAGACACATGACAGGTCACCGAGTTCAGTGGAATATATTACAGAAATTGGGAACAAAAGATGAGGAATTTCTCAAGCTTAGTCTTCTAATTGCATAGGCAACCAGGTGAAAGGACATCTCTAACAGAAGAATCATTCTCCATTAAAACACATATAAATTTTTTTACCCCTACTACAGCTATTGGGAGTCTGGAAAATTCACTTTCCTTATGGTTGAAATCCTCCCTGCATTTCTTATCTAAGCATGAGCTGCTTTTCCATTTGTCAGCCTTGTTCTATAGCTTTATTCAACTGTTTTCCGGTCTGCTGTCTGAAAAATACATTTACAGACACCAGTCATATCCTCTTCCAGTTTTTTGCTTAGTCAGACAAAAGCAGCTAAGTATTTTACTCTCCTCCATGAATGGTAGCTCTCCAGTCTGCCAGCCATTGCAGCTGCACCTTCTTGCAATTATCCCAGTTTTTGCATGTTTTCTTGATTCCAAGTGACAAAGACCACATACAGAATTTCAGATAAGGCTACACTCTTTACATGGAATAAATATTCTTTTTTATTATTATTACAGAAAAATATAGTACCATATTGTGTGTGTGTATAAAATATTCAGTTGTATTTTATGTAACTAAAAAAACCCACTCATTCTCTTTTGTAAGGACTTTGTTTCCTAGTTTAATGGAAACTATAGATTTCATACCTCTCCTTTTCATGCCTGCATGTTAAAAAATGATTGATTTAAAGACTGGTTTTTGAGAATTCCTGCCAGTAAATTTCCAGCAGTTTGATGCTGCTTCTTGCAATGCCACCTGTTGCCATCTATCCATTAGACAATTTCTTATCCACTTTACAACTCTTCTCCTAATCCCCTGTTTCCTATGTAATGCTGTATCATAAGCAGCACAGATATAGATAAGATGCATCACAAATCTTTTGTTTAGAAAATCAGTTATCTTATTAAAGAGCGATAACAAATTCACTCTGTACATTCTATCTTTAGTAAATCCTTTTTGTGTGTTATCCCATTTTCCATTTGCCTCCCTGTCTTCAATTATTTTTTCCTTCAAAATTTCTTCTGAAGCAACTGAGGTCAAACTAATGGGTTTGTAGCTGCATAGGTCTCCCTTTTATAAATGGATAATACATTTGCTCTTCTCCAGTCAGCCAGTATCATGTCTGAGCTGCTTCCTACCAGCTTTGGGATTTCATGTTCCCTTTCTTGTCAGATTGTGGAACGGACTTTATTTGATACCTTCCCCTGTCCTGAGTACACTGTGCTTTTAGTTTTGCTTCCAGTTTGGTAATTTTCTCTCTTCACAGCTTCTTTCCCACTATTTATCCTGTCTTCTCTGAAAACATACATGAAGAAATATTGAATTGTTGATACATTTTCTTTATTTCTATTAGCTCATATTGAAGCCCACAATTGTTTTTTTTTGTCTCATCTGCATGAAGATTGTTTTCCTCTTTGCTTAAATAGCCCTTCCAAATTGTAAATCAGTTTGAAAATTTTCACTTTACTTTATATTTTGACCTCTTATACACATCTGTCTGTTGATCCATCTTTTTTCTTTCATCCTGTGATTGCATGTCTCATAAAAAGGAAGGAGTTCTTCCATTTCATGGAATAGCTTGACCATGCATTGTCTCATCTCCATCTGCTACACATTCCACATATCTTTAGCTTCTTTAATCAAAAGGAATTCCAAGGGCCTCCCATATTCAAGGTCTTGAATAATCTGGTCTAATTTTACTAACAAGGTCTTTCAGGCTAACAAAATCTGCCATTTGAGCCATAATGCCTTATTTTTATTGATTGCTCCATTTCATTTAAATGAGCTTCACTCATGATCTGGTTTTGGACCAGTTTTCTGATAGTATCTGTGCTGCTTATCAGAAGCAGGAGAGTGGCAGTCTCATCTCTTACTGGCTGGTGACTGCTTGGTAAATATTTGCTTTAGTTTGGCCCAAATGTGTTCCTGTCTGATGCATGCTATACTTTCTTTTTCCTTCCTAATCTATCAGATTACTAGAAGGCAGTTACACAAGTTTACTTATCTTTCTTCAGCTCTTTCCTGAGCAGCTTGGACACTTTCATACCTTGGTCCCACTATGTAAATTTACTTTCTCTTACCTGATCATCCATCAGTATTTCCTCAACCAGAGCTCAATTTTCATTGAGCAGATTTTCTTCATCTTGTGCAGAGCAACAAGACATGAAGCTCTAACAAGGTTTCCATATATTTCTAAAGGTTCTTTTTTTTCCTTAAATAATGTGGATCTCAGTTCCAATTTTTTCCATGGATATTCAGCCAGCTACTATTCCCATGAGTCTTCCCTTTTTAGGCACTTTCCCCCTACCTAAAATGAAATCATTTAGTCTAATCATCTTTGATTTATTCTAGAGGGAATTTCTTAGCATCGTTTCCCATTGAAGAAAATTAAATTTAAAAAAAAGATCCTTCCCCATTCCCAGCAGAATACATTTTTCCTTTTCCACCCACATCTTCCATATTGAGAAATTACCTCACATCCTGCTCTGTGGAACTGATTTAGTGACAGTTTATTTGTTTCTGATTAACACAAGCTCCCTGTTCAAGCAGCTACTATTTTTTCTTAGTCCGTTTTGCCTTCTATTAACAGATGATCCTTACTTTCATTCTTCCTTTCTCACTAACTTCTCTACCATTATCACTCCTTTTTGGATTCTAAAGTTTTTTTCTGGAGTTAATTTTCCCACTTTCTTTCTACCTTCTGTTTTGTTTTTTTTTCCTGTTGTAGTTTTTGAGTCTCCCAGACAACAAGCACATTATTTTGCTTTCCTCTGTTTCCCAGATTGCTCCACTTGTTATATTTTTACAGACTTCCATGACTCACCAGTCTCCCCTGAGGTATCTCTTGTATGACCTCCCGCTTAAAAAGTGCCCATAATTCTCCAGTTGTCCATTCAGTTTGCTTTCTTACACCATTTCCTCAAATCCACATCTTCATTCAACATTACCTCCAGGCACATCTCTAGTAAGGTCTTCTCTTGATGAACTTTAGCAGATGACATTGCAGGCATTTATATCTTTCCACAGAATAAGATATACCCTACAGTTTCTGAATCCAGTGCACACTGTCCCTGGACTTCTTTCTTGTACCTTCCATGGCTGTCTTGACTCCTTACAAAGGCATTTCCTCTTACATGTACCCTTAAGGCAAAAATCCCTCTCACTGCTGGATTATTTCTTTCTTTTTCTAGGATTCCCTGTTGCTGGTGACATACAGATTGGTGGGACTGAATAGCTATGCCATTATCAGCTTGGATACTGCAGCACTGAGGAGTGTATTGCAGGGTACAGAGTAATAAGAGCAAATTTGGCTCACAGTCCATCTTTTTCAAAGCCATATATCAACCAGGAGGCCACTTTACACAGCTATCATATACAGGTTTGATATTGAGACTAGACTTCTGAGTGCCCTGCTGGAGTCAAATTCATCTGTTATTACCTGGTGAGTGGTCACTGGAAGTGGAGTGGTCACAATTGAGAAAATAAGAAATAAAAATTGGGGTCCAACTTACAAGTAAGATATTTCCAGAAAACATAGTTGAGAAGTTATGGACAGTGCACAGGGAAGGATGATATTTCAGTAAGGTTAAATACTATGTGGGTAAGTACTCAAAGAGACAGAATCTAGTTGAAGGATCCTTCTCCTCTCAAAATAATCAAACTCCCAAACCTCCAGTGAACCAAGAGCATTTCTCAGAGGAAGCACTTTAAATGGTACACCAATAATTGTGTTATATAGCATGTCTTAGAGATCCCAAATATATCCTCCATTACTTTTTCCAATGTCTACAGGATCATTTACCTTACTTTAAAAGAAGCTGTTTCTCATTCAATTAAGTATAGTATTTACCCTATATTTTGTTCAGGTAAAAGCACCATTCTGGATTCTGTGTTACAAATAAATGTTGGCATCCCCAGAAATTTGAAACCTAACAGACTTGTGTTGGACTCAGCTTGATTTGCAAATGAGCTAGAAACAGACTTCAGTCGTGGTTGTCTTTGTACAGTTTCATTCTATTTATCTCTGAACAAGCAGTATTTTACAGTAAGACACACATCTTACAAGGCAACATTTGAGATTTTAAGTGCTAATACAGGCCATTTTGTCCCACCAAATCTCACCAATGAATAATTCTCAAAGAATGCAATTGTATCCATTCCCATTTTACGATGTTCATGAAAGAACACAGGACCAGCCATTCTACTACCTTTTCATGACTTTTGGTCTAATTTCTGAGCAAAATGAATCCATGTAGAGGCTTACAAAATTCTACACCATTGTGTACAAAGAACTTATTCTAAATATTACGAACAAAAGAAACAAAGTTTATTTCAGGATCCTCTTGGATTGGATGCAGGTTCAAGAGGGTTGAACATACTCTCATATTTCTCTAATCAGCTTAAGTACTGCATTTAAATCAAATCAGGAGTGTGCAACAGGTAATGTTTGTGGTATTTATGGTAATAAGGGAGAAATTCTGAAGTGGTTGAATGCAAATTTTTGTCTCTCTTTTGTCTTGTTAGATTTTTAGATAACATTGAAACCACCACACACCACCATCCTGTTGGGGATCTTCCCGCACACCATGCTTTGAATGCTGCCATCCCTTAACTATTTTAAAGGCACCTGTACATCCACAAATAATAAATCTGCCATGGCACGCTTGGAAATAACCCATCTCCACTTGTACAAGTTACTATGTTCAAAATATTTCTGTGTTTAAAATCGTTTAGCAAGGCTTACCAGATTTATAATCATTTAAGGCTTGCAGCCCAAAACCCTGGGTGCACGTCAGGCTGAGTTATTAAGTGTTTATAGAAATCTGATCAAACGGACCATCATAAGCTGGGGGGAGCAGGGGCGGGGGTGGGGGACTCTGTGCTAAACTCGATCGTACAGACAGCTTTCCCCGTCTTTCGGCTGCGGCATGAAGAGGGAGCTGTAGCTCTTCGCAGCCGCAGCGCTGCCGAGTCAGCGCGCCCCGCTCGCCGCTCGCCCCGCTCGCCCTCCGCGCTCGGCTCCGCTCCCCGCGCTCCTCCACTCACCCACTTACTCCTGCCTTTTTCTCTTTTCCTCTCCTTTTATTATTTTTTTTTTTTTCTGTTTTCTATCCCTGTGCCCCTGTGCCGGTTAATTTAAATGTATCTGTTCAAGTGGAGATAATCCATGCAAATCAGAGGCACTGGCTCCCAGTGCTCGATTCACAAAGAGAACTCAGCTTCAGGAGGTCACTCGTTCACAGCTGCTCCTCCCATTATATTTTTCCCTTATTGCAGAACTACTGCATGTATACAGTGACTGAAAGGACTCAATTCACTGCAACTGCTGCCTGGCTTTACTTACAACTTTCTTTAAAGGGGGACTTACCTTCTATCACTCTTGCTAAGGTAGGAAGTCTGATTCTTCTAAAGACATGTAATGCCTCCAGTGTTTGCTCTTTATCAGATCCCACTATAATGATGTATATTGTTGTCAGAATTAGGTCCTAATAGATTTGCACCAGGTGCCTGATGCTTTTATTACTTGTGTGTATAGATACAACTGTTTAAATAGCTCATTTACTGTTTATTTAGCCAGCTATGTATCCTCTATCCCCTGGTTCTCTTTTCCTTTACATAATGGCAGGTAGGATCTCAGTGCAGTAGCTTTCCAATCTACAAATGTAATCTGCAGCCAAGTTTGTATTCTGTTTTAAAAATGTTTTCTAATGTCTGTATAGGTAAATGCAGTGAACTGTACCCCCGACAAAAGAAAACAAGAGAGATTTCTGGCCTGAAACCTTATTAAGGTGCTATCTCTGGAGCACAACAAACTGTTGAAAGGTTTTAAACAAAAATAAAAGGGTCACCTTTAACTTTGCAGTGTTGTAAACAAGGAAACTTCAGGCCTCACTGCAAATGGGCCTGTCATAAATTTAGACCACAAGATAAACATTGTTAGTAGAATTACCAGCAGAAGTGATGAAATGGAACCCTCACTATTCTGTGTTATTATTTATTGTTTAGAAAGGTTGGATAGGCAGTGCTTGCTCTGCACACAAAGTGCAACTGTGAAACAACTATTTGAATGAGATTCCTAAAAAGCTCCTTAAGAAAAGGAAAGTCAGTAACTACGTCATTAGTTACATTCTAATTTTAAGCATACATCACTTGAAATATTGAACTAATACATCTGACAGCACACACTAGTTTTATGAAAGCAGACAGAAAATCTTGCATTTATTAATGTATATTTCTTTGAATACATTGTCAGAATTTAGGGCTGAAAATAGTTATATAAATAACTATATAAACAACTTTAGATATGTTAAATCACAAGTAATGGATTTGGAGACTAATATATTGCAAAAATTGGATTTTTTTTTTACTTGTACTTGTCCCAGAGTAAAGTTCTTGTTTGTTGTTTTGCACAGCTGGATTTAAAAAATGACAGCAATTAGATTTGGAGCCACCCTGCTTTTGGATAACTTGCTATCTAACATAGTCAAGTTAATCAAATAACAGTTCTGTGAGGCTTCAAACAGAGTTCAAAATGAAAATTTAGTTAACCAGCCAGGACAGAGAGATATTCCCAAACATATCCTGTCTAATTTCTTCAAGAACCCTTGAGTCATACATTCTCATTTTACATTTCTGGATTAGATATTTTTACTAAAAATGCTTCAGGACAGTATTTGCTCACTATATCAAGTATTTCAGTGCCCAAAATGTGCATCTTTTCTCTTTGATATACAGTCTGCTTTTTGAACAAAAAATGCATTCTGATTTTGGAGTACAGTGCAAATCTAGAGAGCCTTGTCATTGTTAGCATAAAGAAGACATCTACACAAGTATTGCTGTGCAGAGGGCAATCTTTCTTTCTCTGGCATTTGTGAGGTTACTGTACATAGAATTTAGCAGATAAATATCTTTTGCTTCATGGCATTTTGGAGATCCTATTGGTATGCAGGTTACTCTGTAAGGATGGCAACTGAAAAAAAGAAATATGTTTTATAGCAGTGTGTAATAAAAGCCCTTCACAATGATGTAAGTGGAGTCTGACCTTTCTTTCTTATCCTGTAATTAGAATTTTTTTTAACTCTTTCAAGCGCAGAGTTTTTTGACTAAATTAATGTTAGAGAGAACAAGCATATATAAAATGTGGAGAAACAAACATATAGTTTTGATATATGAGTTTTAAAACTAAAATTTAAGAATCCTTTTTAGTCAGGAAAAGTGAAATATGTTCTTCCCAGAAACTCAACTTGCTCCACACAAAGAAATTTTGATTTACAGAAGAAAGGCATTTGATACCAACATCCTGCCTCCCCAGAAGAAAAAAAAATAGAAAACAAAAAAGAAGGGGAAAAGAGAAAGCATTTCTAAAAAATGACTTCTTTCATTTGTGAAAGAGAGGGGAAATGCATTTTAGAGAAGTGAGCTGAACTTTTGGAAAGACATTAAGGATCTTTTGTCTGACTGAATCCCTGGCCAGGGTAAAGTTGGAAAGTAAAGGTGATCCTGTGGAGTTTAGCAATATACAGAGATGAGATTAGATGAGTCACCACTGGAGATATGAAAAAGGCCTTTCCAAGGAAGATTTTTTGTAAGTGGATTAAAATACTGTTGGAGCAGACAGTTATTTCCCGATTCTTTTCCATCTTTTACCCAATGACCAATGTCTCACAGGGACAAAAGTGGTCCTTCATGAGTAATCAGCAGCATCTCATAGAGTTACTTCCAAATTACGTACTCAAGTTTCCCTTAAGTTCACCAGGTTTACTTGACACAATTTAATTCTTTGATACACCAAAATAAATGAGATGAAACCATGTTGAGATGAAATATTGAGGCCTCTGAACATATTTTCAGTAAACTCTCAAAGGAGTGAGACCCTGTGTTTCATTTCAGACTAATTAATACTATAGAGTTTTCTAGAGAAGACTGTCAGAGACTTTCTGCAGCCAGTTCCTTTTTCCCATTGGTTTCTTCCTCTGCCTCTGCAATTGCTATAGTAACTCAGCCAAACCTCTCTTCTAGAGAAGTTACCAGGCACTCTACTGAAGTGTGCCTTGCAGCAGGATCCATGGGATGCAGTAAACCTCGAAGCTGTATATAATGCAGGGCTCTTACTCCCATCAGGCTCTTCTCTGCTGGTTTCACCATCTTAAAAAGATGCTTTAGAGATTGTTATTCAGTTCCATCCGCTTCTTGAACACCTTGTTTACAATTCTAAGCTAAACAACCCTTTAGAAGTATTCTAAAGAGGGGGAAAAAATGGGAATCCTAAAAAGTAAGTTGTAGAGCTTTTGAGAAAACACATGGCTAAAAATAGGAAACTTAATTGTCAACAAAGTCCTCAAGGATTTGTTATTAGTATTTTCTATAATTGCGTTGAAAGACTATGTTCCCCACAGCTTCTCATCAAATTACATACACAATTAGATCATATTTTCCTTTTTTATTATTGCCTTGTGCTGCAGATTATTAAAATGTAATATGGCAGAGTACAGACATTGCATATCTTTTGCAGATAAAGTGTGCTTATACCTCTAGGGGTTAAAAGTTGAATCAGATCTATAACTTGCCTACTGACAGCCTTTGAAGTTGCTTTTTATTTACTTATTTATTTATTTGGTTGGTTGGTTGGCTGGTTTTTATTTATTTATTTTAGTCTAAAGATTTGGATTGACAACCTTTAATATGTTTGGAATTCTTCAGCAGATGTAAAATGCTTCGTAATGACTGAAGTTAACCTGAGGCTTTATACATCTATCTTCCCCAGGAACTGCACTGAAGCTTTAGTAAGAGTTGAGAATTTTATGCAAACAACTATTCTCACGAGAACTTATTTTTCTGTCCTATCTTACTCTCTCTATAATTTCTAGAGATGTTTTAAGTCAAGTTGGACCTTTTTGCTTCCCTCTCTCCCAAATACCTGCTCTGGGAGTCTACATGAAAGTTTTCACAGATGAAATGCACTGAAAGAGAAGCTGATAAAAAGAAAATAAGTGGAGTGGAAATGAATCTTTAAATGGCAAGTCTGTGAAACACTGAACATGGTTATCTGACATTATGTCAGTGACTGTTATCTCTTGAGGAGAAATGAGCAAGAGCAGTCCACACAGGAAAAGTAATTGTTGCTTTACTTCTGTCTGTTTATTTGGGATAGCTTGAACTGCCTCCCACTTTTTTATTTTTCTCAGCATGAAAAAATTAAGTATTAGAAATGCAGCCAGTAGGCATCTGACTCAAAAGAAATGCTCATTTGACCTTTGGACACCAAATATCTAATTCAAGTGAAAATCTAAGCAACCTCAAAAATCACTGAGTACAAGAAATACACAGAATGTGGGTCAGTAGAAATTCAACACTTTTAAAAATGAAAACAAAATAAACCACTGAAATCACTAGGTTGGATTAATATTTATTTCTCCATTCTACATTGGAGTATTCAATGTTGCATTTTTGTCCAGCTTACCTGGGGCAAAAGGTCTGTGGCAAAATTTTGCATTAGTTTTAACAACTGCAACTGAAAGGTTTTGGAGAAGAATACAGAGGAAAAGGAGGGTAAAAGATCCTTAATCAATACATACATATTTGTCAAAAGCTAGGTTTTATAGGACACAGAGTACATAGGAATTAAGATGCATTTAAAGTGTGTGATGCTGCCACTTCTTTGTTTAAAGGTTACACTCGTCATGTAAGGAACTTCATCCTTCCCACTGTTTTAGTTCTGCTGTTCTAGTTGGGGGCTGGTTGGATTTTTATCATTAGGGGGAATGGCATGTGAAAATGCATGAATGTGAATGGAAAAAAATCTCTCACCCACTAGACACTATTTCTTACTTCTCTTCCTGCCAAGTTATGAAGGAAGAAGGCAGAAAAGGCAAAATTTATTCCCTGTGAGACAAAGGACTGAGAGAGGGATACAGGTTCTGTCTCTGGAGAAATAAGACTAGTCACAACAGGCCTCTGGAGCCAGGACTTTGATATTTGACTTGCCCCTGCAGAAAAGTCTATGACTTAGAAATTGTGCTCTAAGGAAGAAGATGAAATACTTGTTAAAGTCGAGTAACAGTCCCCATGCAATTTCTGTTCCTTGTCTTTGCCATGGCTATGTTACATGAGCTCACTGAATGGTAATAGTATAATGTCAGTTGGCAACCAAAAATTTAAAAAAGATAAGAAATTTCAGTATTTTCTCCAGTGAACCTGAGAGTATATAATTCCCATTACCCTTACAGCTGAGGCAAGAATTGTTTACCTGGAGGACGGTACACACATTGCATATACATACATAGATATAGACATATATACATACACACACACACAAACATATTCAGTTTTTCTTACCAAAATTTCATTGCCCATGTTGAGTACACACTTGATCACTGCAGAAACAGCTAGGTGAGTGAGCAGGCAGGTTGGAAGGGAGGGAGGATCCACAGGCATCCCATGATCAAGGGACTTTGTTCCATATTTCCTCCATAGATTCAAAAGTTTCTGTTTTACCTGTCACCTCTTTTACAGTGAGAAACGTGTAACCTGGTGCCTCCTTTCTCATGGGAGGGAGAGATAGTCAACAAATAGATGTCCAAAAGTTAAAGATAAATGTTGAGCCTGCCAGAAAACAGTGCAGGCATTGCTTGATGGTTTCCCAAGGTCCACCTGTCAGCCCCAAAAATATGTCTATAAGTGGCAAGATCAAAAATGTTTCACAAGTTCATGCTATATGGCAAGTTTTTATGTGAACCTAGCAGGATGGACAGACAGAGGGACACTGGAGAGTATTGAGGCAACATGAGGGACAGCCAAGGATATTATAGAAGACTGCTTCAAAATACAAGATGTGTTTACAGTCAGAACGTTTGGGTTTAATTTATTTAGAAATTACATTAATAGGTTGTGAAAAAACAAATACAGCATGCCATTTTCTGGGGATCTTCTCTGTGTTGTTTGCTATGGATGTTTTCTCTAACCATGCAGTCTCTTCACCAGGCTTCCCTCTATCTGCCCCAAAAAAAACACCAAAAATGTATCATAAAACCTGTTTAATTTCATACAAAAGATTATACTAAGTGTGCTTTTAATGTAATGATGTCAGTGGTGGATGATAACATGTATTAGGTAGCGCAAACTGCTGATTATCTGTCAGGATAAATCTGTTTATTTCAGAAATAGCAGTCTGACAACCCCCTGTTGTTAATCATGAAAGTACATGCTAATGCCAGGTACTGTTTGGTTGGAGCGTCTCAGAGGAATGTGTTTGTTAGATTTGTGCTTTGACAGTCTTTACACTGAGTTTTGCAAATTTTCTGTATATTTTTTTTCACATATTTTTTAATACAGAGGCTAGAACAAAGCTGCTGATCTACAACTTAGGTTCACAGCAATTCAGAGGAAGGAATGACTTGTGAAAAGAGAGAGTAGATTATAGGATTACACAGTGGTTCAGACCATGCCCATTGTGCGTTCATCTGTAGTAATTTCAGTGCAGAGCCATTAGTGATGAGCAGAAAAAAAGCAAAATGAAAGTTAGGGAGTTCTTTTTCCCCTAAGACTCACTTCTCTTAAATTTGTTTATTTATTTTTCAGCATTTACAGCAATTCCTAATTATATCCTGAACTAAAAAGACCATCTCCATATGATGCTCAAACCATTCCTTCTTAATGAGGTAAATGGCAAAGTGAACCAGACAGCTTTTATAATGTTGTGAATTTGACCCAGATTTTGTGTTGTAGAAAATTACTATTATGCATTTTGAGTGAAACATAAATGGAATAGTGAGGTACAGTTTGTCAAACCTTAGGTGAAAAGGTGTTTTATCTGACTTGATTGCATTTTGATCATTTCATGAATACCATAAGAGCTGAATAGCATAATAAAAATTGATATTTATATTGACATTTCAGGATTCTAAATAGAAGCAGAGAAAATCTAAACAGTCCTCAGTATCTCTGCAGCTGTTCCTCCAAAACCATCTGAGTTCTGACTAATTCACTTTTTCTCCCCATATACCCTCAATTGGCACTAATATAAACATCTCTCTCTAAAGCAATTTCTCCCTGAAAGATTATGCACATCTTCATCTTAATTCAGAATTTACATGTGTACTTTGCATATTTTTGCATCAGTATGTGTGTTTTAAATTAGATAAAGGTCACTGTCATTCATAATCAAGAAGAAGGTGCATAAAAGGTCAGGATTCAATAAAAAAACTGATTAGATGTAGAGGTTTGTTCATATGATTCAGTATATCATTGGATAAGTGGAAATCATGAGTCAACAAATTAACCTTGGTATAATGGGTTACTTGCTTCATTAGGATCAGAAATGAGATTCACAGGTTTTTTTTTCCAATAT
>WBNO01011868.1:0-67433 GCA_013400575.1 Peucedramus taeniatus
CAGAATACCCTCTTTGTAACACCCCGTAAAATGCAGTTAATTCAGTAGGTTCTATTTGCTGCAGCAACTGCAGGCAAGTAGAAAACAAAACTGAGATGGTATTTTGAGAATCTGTGAGCAAGAGGGTATAGCTGAAAATGTATGCATCATTATTGGCCAGGTCATTTGAATCCTCTTTCATCATGACATTAGGAAATGTGAAAATTCTCAGAAAGAGCTTGGCACCTCACAAAACCCCAACAGGCATGGCCCTGGCCAATATAACATGCTAAAGGAAGTGCTATATAAGTGCCCCATTTAACAGAAATGACAACAGGAAGATCACAGATACTCAGAGCCTCTTCTAGTGAAGTTAAGAAATCTTTGTCCCTGCCTTTAATTTACTCAGTATCTTTTCAGCACATATGTGCTCATGACTGTGCCAGCTTCTCTGCTGGAGTGCTTCAAGGTAGATGGCAAATATAAAGGAGAATTTTGCATGAGGAAATAAGGTTGGTTCATTCTGAAGCTGGAAAAAAAAGCCTTTTGATATGTCAGGAAGATAACAGAGGCATACTACAAACCAGTGCTATTGACACAGTGATAAGTATCAGGTAACAATGCAAATTAATAAAGGTACTGGCTGTCCAGTGCAGGAAGAACTTCAATGGTAAAAGTGAGAATTTTGAAATTATTATGCAGCTCAAGAGGATGTCATTCATTAACTCAGAAACTTCCTCTTGTACTTGAAGGCAGCCAAACCCAAAGACATCAGAATTGCAAGAAAGACAGAACTCACTCGTGTTCCCTTTGTTCCTGGCAGTCCTGGTTCTCCAGTATCACCCTGAAAAGAAAAAGAGAAAGCTTTATCTTTGCTTGGGACAATAAATTAGGGAATCTGATTGTTTTGAATACTAAAGCTTAAGTTCTTACCTTAAGCCCTGGTGGCCCAGGGGGACCTTCAGGTCCTTGCATTCCAGGAAACCCAATCACACCCTGTAGTCCCGGCAAGCCTCTTTCTCCCTGTGGAAGAAAAAAAACTCATGAGCAACTACACAACTGAAGCTCCTTCTCCAAGTAACTCACATATCCCATTTCTGTGCTCAAGGAACTTGTTAAGTGGTAAGAAGCTACATGTGACAGCAAAGAGCTCATGTTGGTACTTGAAAGGAGGATTATTATAAATAAAGAAATATTTATTGTTCAACAATAGATTGGCAGGGGATGAGTGTGGCATAACAGAAAAGCATTCTTTAAATATTAGCTAAACCTTTTTTTTCTGGATAACACTCTTCATAGCAGATTTATTCCCCTGGTAACAGGAAGGTCACTTTCCCTCTAATAAAACCTACCTGCATTCCTCCAGAGGTGCTACTAAGTCCGAGTAGAAAATCTAACAGCCCAAATCAGCAACTAAATTTCTGAAAATCACAGATATCACTGTTTGGTCAACTAGTGTATGAATAGTAAATACCACTCTTCTTATGCACCACTCACAACAGCAGGTTTTGGAGACTAGGTCTGTCACTTAGACTTGAATTTTAGGGTGGTTCAGAGACAGGGTGCTTAGAGATACAGGATCTTCCCAAGAAGCTGAACACAAAATTGTATTTTTATGTGTCAACCTTTTGATTCTGTTTTAATGCTGTATGGGACACCTGTGCTGTCCCTCTCCCTACAACTCCAAATGCATTTAAATCAGATAAATCTAGAGGCAGAAAATCTTTCCACACTCCAAATTAATATTGCAGCTATTATACATTCAACTATACTTGGACTCCCAGTGAAACCAAGAGGAACACTATCTGAATAAAGCTTGCAAAATCTACACATAGGGAGAGGGGGAAAAACTTATGCATGTCAATTCCTGGAAACAACAAATCAAGCAAAATGAAAGCCACTGGTTCCATGCAGGAAGTAACCAGAGTTGTCCTTTCAAGGTCTGATGTGAAACAAGCAGAAACACTTCATACTGTCAAAAACTGTGGGAATATTGGATGAATAAAAGGTTAGTGTGAAACTGCAAAAAGAAAAAGTTTTACAAGTTTGGATAACAGCTAAAACATGGCACTTGCTTTAGAAACTCAAAACACAGCAATATTCGAAGGATAGCAAAAAGAAAATAAAATTAACAATGTTCAAAATACATAAAGGGACAGTACAGAGACTTAAGGATTTTCATCAAAAAGTGAAAGAAAAAGACAAGATGAAACTGAAACTTGTAATTAACAACCAATTTAGTATTTGATTTCAGGATGGCAATTAACAATAAATTTTTCTCCTGTTTGCTGAGGACAAAGATTCCCAGAAATATGCTGGCTACTTAGAGGTCAGCTGAGGTCTGAGCACACATGAGAACATCTGAGTCTTGGAGAGCTCATTTGTCCAGGAAGTATAACAGGCATCTTGCAAAGAAAAAGTTATGACATGTAGACAGAGGAAACTGAGTGATAACCAACAGACATGGTGCTGTAGTGTCAGAAGATGAGAGGAATGGGAAGATTTGTGGAGTTACTGGGCTGATGTTGTTTTTTAGTTCCTTGTCCAGAATTTTGTTAAAATGAAGAGACAAGGGGGAAGGGACGTTATTGATGGGTATGAAGAGAAGGGCCAAGGAGGAAGGGAGAAAACTCTAACTGAAATGATAAGAGCACAAGAAAGTAAAATGAAAATAACATTCATTTATTTAAAATTCCTGATGTAAAAAAAATTATCCTGCTGCTTCTCCTCTCCATCTTCCCACAAAAATAAAATTTTTCAGTAAAAGATTACTTTCTGAGGCAAACAGTTCCTTGAAGTGCTGAAATAGCATGACCTCCTCTATTTAATTCCCAATATTCTTTATCACGGTTTGAGAATTCTTTATTTGGTTTGAGCCAAATCTGAAGCAGTGTGCTAGACCAGAAAACAAAGCACAACAAAGCAAACATCAGAACAGCTGGAGAAATATGTTTCTAGGTCAGCTGCAGAGGTACAAAGTCCAAGTTCTAAAGTAACTAAAATTGTTTTGAAAAATATTTGAAAGAGGAACACATCATGATGGAAGTCTCTGAATGAATGTTGAAATAATTATCAATCTGAAATATATCTGTAAAGTTAAAGAATGTAACATAAACCCATACCTTGACTGGCAAATTTGCACTGCATACTTCTACAAAATCAGTTGTTCTGTCATTCAAACCAGAATTCCACACGGAACCCTGGGTACTTGCTCTCATGACCTGCTGCAAAACTGGCTAAGGAAGGAGAAGACACTCAAGTACTTACAAGAGGGTCTTCCACTGCTGGAGGAATGTACAACATGTACAAATGAGAAGAAAACAAGATTATTTTGAGAGCCACAGAGAAATCTGCCTCATGTAACATTTATGTGACTCATACTGGTAATGTGTAGCATGGCTGATACTTTCTGCACTCAGAAGTTCTGCCCCTGAGGATTTCACTACACTTTGAACTACTGCACCCTGCATCACAGAAAAATAGTCTTTCCTCCATTCTTAAGGAGGGTTAAAACTGAGGTTTACAGATCAGATTTTCACTTGATCTAAAGCTTCCTTAGACCATTCTGGAACTGTAAAAGGGCTTTAACTTGCCTCTAAATCACTTACTAAGGGAATGACTTCTTCAGCTGGCCAAGAAGGTTACCTAAAGGCTTAAAATACATAAAAAATTGCAACTTCTAAGGCAGCTATAGTCAATTCTCTTAAGGCTATCTTCAATATTCCAGGCTGCCCTGTCTGAGGGGTAACACAGCTGGAGGAGCATAATAAGTCACTCTGAGCTAAGATACATTCAGGTTTCCCTGGAAACATTTTTATTTTCCCGACTTTAACTGTTAGGCCAAGAAGAAAAACAACTGGCTATTTGTCCAGAACTTCTGGACACCCAGTCAAGGTACTGGATGTTCCAAGGCCTGGAAAACATAACTCCTGAGCATGTGGAGGTCTGTACCACCCCTAAGCCTGCAGACCCATGATTTCTCTTACTGGAACTGAGCTCATCTTTTTGCAAGAGGGAAGCAAGGAACCATAAAAGAGTCTGCACATGTGAGAGCTGCCAGATCCCTCTCTGCATGCAACCTGCCACCTTGGCTGCTTATTCTAACAGGGAATCATGGACTTACACACTGCAAACACCTTTACTCTGCCTTCCCATTTGATTTTACAGTCCAAACTAAGGATTGTGTAAGAAGTCCAAATTTCTGCAGTTTTAGGGTACACAATTAATGGGATTTAACTCCTGCATGCCACCCATGGACATTTAGAGAAGTTATGGCAACCTAAGAGACCTAGGGATGTCTCCTGGGTTTCAGTCCCTTTCTTTAGTCCAGGTATCAGTCTTCTTCTTTGTTCAACAGCCGTAGAAAACTAATGGTGCCAGTACTTGCAAGGACTAACAAATAAAGCTTTTACTTCAATACTCTTCTTTGAGTTAGTACAAGCTTCCATCATATTTTTTCGTATCAGTGATACTACACTAAATTACAGTAAAATTCTGTCAGAGTATCTACACTGAACAAGAGAGTACAGAAACTCTACGGTCCTCAAACTGCAAAGTCTTATGACTGAAGGGTATCCTAATGTCACTGAGTAGATCAGACCTCACAGATCACTGAGGTAACAACAGCCACACTGCTGCTTTCCTACCTGAAGTGGCTTACTTGGAACTTCAAGATCAGATGAAACTATCACTTATGCTGTACAAAACAGACATAAGCATGTCCTGAAGATGCCTTGCCTTGCAAGGGAACACTGGGCCTGCTGCATCCTTCCCCTGCTTGCCTGCCTGTTCCTTTCTTCATTCAATATTCCAGCCAAACAGCCCAACAGTGAGTGTGCTACATTTGTGCTGCAACTTATTAAGCCCATACACTGCATAAACTGGCAAGCACCAGGTCATCACTGCTACCCCACTTATTTTTTACTCAGCAGTGAGATTTCTAGCTGTGATGCATGAAGAGCATGAGACTCTGACTGCAAGGGTTATGTATTGTTCAAGTTCCAATATTCACAGCTGCAAAATCTTGGCAAGTAATATTGAAAGAGCTTCTGCTTCTTACAAATCAATTCATGAGACTCAAAAATTAAAACAGATGTAACCATGTCATCTGTACCTCTGCTGATTCAATGCAAGCTGTCAGAAAGCACAAAGGAGAACACATTACTCAGCTCACAAAAATGAATATTCTGCCACTCAACTGCTGAAAATGTGGAGGTGCTACGTAAAAAGACAGCAAGTGCTCAGTCACCACCGCACTCATTTAATAAGCAAAATGTCTGTCTTAGCTCCGCTTTTGTGAAGTGCCTTTGCATTAGGTAGTTTAAATTAAAATTGAATGGACTTCTAAACAGACATGAACCTGTTAAGAGCTTAACTGCATGTGCTGATTTTTTTTTCTGACACCTACCCTTCCAAATTAGCCATGAAATGCTGTTTGGCACATGGAACAACTGCAGATTGCTAAGCAAGAGAGTCACATAAAGTAAGTAATTTCAGAAGGTTCAGCTGTAATATATCAAGGGTTGAGGGGGAGGAAATAATCACCACCCCATTATAAATTATTTCCCCTATTACTTTGCCTAGGGACTGATGGACTGGGAGGTTTTAGGCTTGAGAGACTGGTAACATGGATATAAATCAACTACTTCCCAAAGTGTGGGCTCACAGGGTGTCTGTACAAACATGATGTTCTCAGCCTCTCCAGAGACTCAGGCACATGGTAAATAACAATGTGTAGATCTTCCCAAAGTCATTTGAAAGATGCTTCATTTCTTAACATTTGCCTCTGCCAGAGATCCCCCAGCAGCTGAAAAAGCAGGACAGACACGTGTCTGTCCCTCAGCTGAAAAGGCTCAGTTTAAGGGAAAGATGTCACAAGGCAGCCAAACTGATCTACCCAGCAAAGGTGGCTCTTCTCCTTTTAAAGGGATGGTGCCACCTCACCCTTCTTTCCACCACCTGGTATGATTCCCTCAGCCTCCACTGCACCAGTTCAGCTCACTAAAATGACTCTCTTTTCTTTAGTGAGAGAGCTTGGTCTGGCCTCTGTGAGCTCACCAGGTGGCCAGGCAGCTGCCAAAGCCCATGTGAGGAGGACACAGCAGGACACAAGGACACGAGGTGGAATGGCAGCAAGAGCGGTTTCTCACACAGGCGCAGTGGGGTTTGCTGGAGCTCCTCCACCACAGCTCCTCAGCTGCGCCTTTGCTGCAAGGGAAACTGAGCTGGGAGCCAACAGATCCTTGCCTTGCCAGAGGGCTGTCTTCAGACCACTGTCACTGCTGACTCCAAGGTGTTATAAACTCAGAATTCTTCCCACAAACGCACGTGCTATCCTGTTCCCAAAAGTTAACATTCATTGAACTGAAATTCTACCGAGGGCATATTTGACAAAGAAATGCAACTGTTTCAAGATGAAAACCGACAATGCAGTTTCCAAACAGCTAAAACAGAACCTGACTGTTAACAGGAAAACCTGCCATTCAAAACAGTCATCACACCTTGATGCTCCAGTGTGACCTCACAAAATCCACAGCAATGGACAACAGCCTTGCAATGCACTACCCAAGTGGTTTCTACCCAGCCTATCCCCAGCCACATGAGAGGTGAATGCAGGCTCTGCATCTGTTCCTTCAGCTGATGAAACTGCGAGCACTCAGTGAATTGGCTCCAAGGTGTTAGACCAGTAATTACAGCTCACAGTGGGAAACAGCACTGTGCCCCCTGAGTAACGCTCTCAAGTCACAGTGTTTCCCTCCACACTCTTTTAAACATGTGTTAGAGAATTGTAATTGGCTCAGTATTACTCAGTGTTACATTAGAGAAGACACAGAGAATTGCCAATTCTTTATTAAAATGTTTTTTTTAACCACCAGAGGGAGCACTGGCTCTGAATATATTTCAGAAATAAAATAAACATGTACAATAAATGTCATCTGTTTGTCCTCAGCTGCACTTAGCATTTTCAGTATTTTATTGAAAGTGTGAAGTGGATATCAGTCAAGCAGAATTACTGCTATATGCTTACAGGACATGTGTCCTCAAATGCACTGAGCATGTTTAACATTACAAAATTCCCACTGCACATTCTTCAGCAGAATCTATCTGCACCATAGCTATACAGTTCTGGAGCCACACAAGTAACAAGTAATTAATTACACAAACACAACTCTGCAGACACGCAAAGAATCTGTGTAGGAGCTCTGTAAGGATCTTGGCTCACGCAGAAGTTTGGGGGCTGAGTTCCTGACAGTATGTGGAATGGAAGAGGGGCTAAGGCAGAGAGAGGGGGGAGAGTCAGCAAAATCTGGATTCTTGCATTGCCAGGAAGCATCGGAAAGAACTCAGTCCCATGGAAACGTGAGCGCAGCATTTTTGGCAGGACTAGCAGAAGGAGCAGCCATGACAGTCTCACATGGCCTGCACAGCTCCCCAGCCAGGCCAGCTGAGGCCCCCAGCAACTTCAAGCGCTACCAGGGCTGCTCTGCACTACACTCAGACACGTGTGACAACAAAGGGACACCCCGAGAGCTGCTGGGGAACAGCACCCTCTTCCTCAGGACCTCTTTGCCATGGTGCTCATTCTGCATCTCCTCCCTTTGCTCCCTCCCCAGTGACTTTCTCCTGTGGGACTCCTTCAGTGCTGCAGCCAAATGAGCTCTCAGGCTGTGTTTTGAGGGAGGACACTGGGAAGCACCTATTTATGGTGCAAAAGCCAGTGCTGCATCCTTAATTCATAGGAACCTATACAAGTTCATACACCATGGGGCAAGCACCCTGATCACCAGTCTCACTCCGCTGTTTCACTCCCTGACAGGACTACACTTCCTGCTATGAAAGTATCCTTTCTCAAGGATCATGAATTTACAACACTGAGGAACCTCTGCAGCTTGATACAAGATGAGCCCAAACCTCCAATAGTGACTCCATTGATATAAACATTTAATTAGAGAGCTTTTCAGGTTTAAGGTTCAGGGACTGAGCCTGGGCTTCTGCCTCCTAAATACTAAAGAATGCTTAGACCAAAAGCATATTTCTGTGGCACCTCATGGCTGCACAGAACATTCCTCAGGAAGCTGCTAAGTGTTTCCCAGGAGTATAAAAATAGAAATAACAATCTTTGATTATCCTTTTCCCTACATATCAGTGTCTATGTGCTTAGCTGGTGCTCAACTGCATGGATATACAGTGTGTCTCAAAGAAATTCAGAAACTGAATAAGAAGTAAAATGAGTGAAGTAAAACTAACATTCAAAAGCCAATCACGGCTATAATTTAATTGGTGCTAACCATTTTTTTCCTATCAACGTCACACGATTTCATTTAAACTGACTATAAACAAGAGCCCCTCCTTAAATAATTTAGAAGTCTTCTTCATGCAATTCCTCTTCTTCCTTGACCCATAGTTATTCTTCATTTTCCAGATGCAGAAGTCAGTTTTTTCAATGCAGCTGCCCTAAGTTCACATTTTAGGACTTCTTGAGCCATGCACACTCTTATCTTAAGCTCTCAATATTCCTTATACTTGCATGTCTTTGGTTCATGTATGCTTTGTGTGATATTGCATTCCAGCATAGATAAATGTTACAGATCCAGAAGTAGCTGGAATGCTGAGGGGGTACATATTTATTCATCGCATGATTCAGGGCATGGTATATGAAGTACAGAAATAGAAAATGAGAGAGAAGAAGACAACTGACAGCAACTAAACTTTATCTTCAGCGGTGGAAGTCAGCCTGCACAGAGTTTGGCAGTTTAACACCAAAGTATGTGGTTCACTGTCTTTATGTTTAAACTTTTCTTGATTAAAAAAAAGGAAAAAAGCCCAACACAGTAACACAGCTTATGATGTTTCAGAAGGAACTCACAGAAACCTTTTTACAAAGGTACACATGAGGTTCTCTATTTTTATTTTATTTTTTAAATCTTTTATTGCACATCGGTCAAGGAGCCTCTTCTCATCAGCTAGGGTCACTCAGGGGAACAGAAGAACCTCAAAGAACCATAAGGGAAGAGGATGTTTGAAGGACAAATGTGTTTGCACTGCAAAAAGAAAAAGGAAGTTCTATCACCTGCATACAGGTCGAATCAAAAGGGTGCTATATTTCCCACCCCTTCTAATCATCTGTTGAACACATTAGGTCTGAGTAACTCTTCCTTTGTTTTATTACACATTGTATTAAATCACTTCCAGTGTTGAAGGTCCAAGAATATAAGGGGTAAAAATGCTCCACACCCTTCCTACTTCATTAATGAAAATTATTTAGCATTTGTTTGCATTTCGTATTGTTTAAAGGCTCACATTTAAAGATGAAACAGCAGGGGGGAAAAAAGGTCTTAAACTTCTCTGGGTTTTTAATTTATTTTTGTTCAGATCCTAGACCGGGAATGAAATGTGACGTTACATGCAAGTTTTATTCTCTTGCCAAAGGTTCGTCATGGACATATTTACAGAAAATAATCTCTTCCATAAATAGTAAAAACATGGGCAGCTGGTCCTAGACAGTACGGACTGCAATAAAGTTCTCATAATGAGGGACTCATATCTTGAGGGTATGCGACAGACAGTACTATTTGAGACAGTGCTAGTCTAGCTGCCTTTTTGGGTCAGGTTGGAAATGGCATTTCTAAAGATTTGAACATTTTGAAAGTTCTGTAGGAGTAAAATATCCTTCCACAAAATAGAAGAAATATTCTGGCTTCTGACTTTTAGTCATGTAACTATCACAAGGCAGACAGCGTTGTGCCTCAAAAGTGTCAATCAATGCTTCTTCACTTAATTGTCTCTTGACTCAACCAGATCCACTGTAAAATAGACACGACAAGATGCATTTTTTTAACACCTACAGGGCTGTTCAGCCTAAGACAATAAAGTTAACAAAGATGCAATAATAATTATTAACAATAATGAAAGCAAGTATCTTTCTTATTTTAACACTGTAGAGGATGTCAGTATCTTTGTCAGTAAGTGTCAACCAGAAGTTGGTGTATTGCTCAGCAGGCGGCTTTAAGGTTTTTCTGACAAAAAAAGGAAAAGGACACGTGAAGAGGCCGGTCAGAATAAGCGACATCGGTAATGTCTGACTGCCACCCAGAGGACCGCGGGGGAAGTGACACAGCCCGGCTCCTGGGACACTGCCAGCCCCAGGGCACGGCCCTTCCCTCGCCCCTCTCCTGCTCCTCCCGAACGCAGCCCAGTGACAGCGGGCAGAGGCAGCTTTGCTGTCTAAAGCTCAGACTCCGGAGAGTTTCACAAATACTGCCTTTCCCCTTTTTTTGATGAGGGAAGCGGTGTCACTCAATTCTCCCGTCTTGACACTGATTTCACTGCATTTAATACTAGAACTTCCTACAGAGATCCTTTTAAAGGAATTTCACGGGGCATCCAGCTCATCCATGCTGGATTTCCAGCCTCAATTTCCACACTTTCAGACAGCAATGAAGTTTGAGTGGAGGTGTTGCGATCATATCCTTAACTCACTACTAAAGATGCTGCTATACAGATGGAGGCAGCACTGGCTGGTTCATTGCTCGCTATACAAGCCTTTGGTATTCCTCCCTTTATTTCACCTAACTACTGACACTGGAGCCAGAGGGCGTTTTAGACGGCTCCTCTGTACCAGAATCCCTCCCCTCCATCACCACCACTTAAAAGACATTTATTTTGCAGTTCTGCATCGTCTTTCAGTCTTTGCTTGGCATTCGAGCAAATCTAACAAAATTAAGCGTTACCAAACCCCCTCAAGGCTTTAAGTATTCTGCTAACTAGCCATGAAATGCTTTTGTTACATCTGTTTACAGTCAGTGAGAAAGGAGTGAGAGAACACCCCATTTGAGGCTGGTGACTGTGCTCACTCAGCTCAGTACACTGTGCACACTGAACTTTGACACAAGCCTTGGTGAGAATTATTTTTGTTGGCATATCAATACATTAAAAAATGTTCCAGATGAACTTCGGTGGAACCTGTCACATGCTTTCTTTAAGAGCTATAAAATTTATGAGTACATTTTGCCATTCTAATCACTCTTAAATATTCTAAGAGATATAAACATGATTTTCCAGACAGGAGTCAAAGTTTCTTTTCCCTGGGCTTTACCTTGATTTTGCGTTTCTTTTGCTGTTAAAGATTATATAAGAGAACATTATTTATATTATTATTATTATTATTATTTATATTATTATTATTATTATTATTATTATTATTATATTCACTACTTTATTGAAAGCCAGTCATTATTTTCATCATTTAACTGAACTTTCTTTGCTATGTTACCAATAGTTAAAATAACTCTTCTGTAGCCTTTCTCAGGTGTAGCTACTTGAAAAGAAATGTAAATCCTCTTCAACATCTCTTAAATATGATTTCCCAACTGTTTTTGCTCCCACTGTGATATTAAACTTTTTTGTGGCTAAACTAAATATATTCTCCAGCAGGTTAGAAACTTCCCTGTGTGATAAAGTACTCCACTATCACTCCTTTAGCAGCTACTTCAGCTTTCCTCTTTGAAAATCCCACTTTCATGCTGCTTCTTACTGTTCTGTCTCCTTCCAGGCATATACTGTTACAAGCTTTGCTATTGCTTCTGCTCAAGGCGGTTTTGAGAACTTTGTATAAAATTTGGCTTTTTACCCTTCCTTAATGAAATCCAAACTTTGAGAAAATCCAGATCTGCTTTTCTGAAGGCCGACATCATATGGCCAGATGTTTTCAGTGACTAATCTAAGTTATGACCTTTCTCTGAAAGCATAAGTCTAAAATCTGAAATAAGAAGTAGCTGAGAGAAAGGAAGCAAAGAACTAACTACCATGAGGTATGAGATTTTTAAAAACCACCAATTTCCCAAACTACTTTTTGCTCTTGGCTAGAAAGACCAGAAAGTGATTTAAGTAGACTACCACATACCATATTACTATGGTTCCCTAGTGATAATTATATAAACCCAGGTCACTTCTTGTGGATATTGCTATAGAGAAAATGTGCACATAAACGGATTATTAAGTGCATCAAGGATTAAATTCTTGTGTGGGAACTGACCTATCACAGAACTGTCTATTTTAATGTCTGTCTTGGTCTGAGATCCCTAACAAATACAATCTAAATTGAAGAGCAGAATAATTTAAAGAAACTTTAAAGAAACTAAAAGGGTTAAGTACAAAATGCTGCTACTGCTGTACCCCAGAGTTTGCTGTCCCAGACTCCTAACCAATAAACCCTTGCAGCAGCACAGAGTTTTAGTGGGCAATTAGACCAGATACTGAAAAACTTCACAGGAAAAAAGTTTTGTAACTAGTATCTAGTCAGTAGATATTGACTCTGTATGGACATAATTTTAAATCTGGGAAGATTTCAAGCTATGTACAGGTATTGCATGGGAACTGGGCAGCTCTGCTCCCCAAGCATGAAGATTTCAGAGAAGCAGAGATTTTACACATCTTTTCGTATCTTATTCTGATCTCACACTGGGAAAACTTGACTAATTCATTGGAGGTTCACATACTTCAGATCAAGCTACAGCCCTGCAATCCTTCAAGAAACCATAATGAAGGCAGACGCTAACAGTTGTGCAAATTTAAAATCAAGCCCCATGAGTTTGTTTTATTCCATGAAGAACAGAGCCTGAGCTCATTGTGCCAACACCCTTAAAATCAAAGATAGTGCATCTAGCAACAGCTGCTTAAAAGGTGATATTGTGCCAAATGAAATATTACTTTGTGAATACCTTCAGAAGACAGCTCTGAAAACTAAATATGAGCATGTCTCAGCACATAATATTACTGCTTTTATAGCCCTCTTTCCATAGAGACAATTTGATCAGTGCAATCCACTGGTTTGTATTAATCAAAGATACCCACTGTACTGAGTGCAAAAATATATCTTAACAGAGAAAATGTTGCCAGAGACAATTGGGACAAATGGTTCCTATAACTATTTAAAATTAAGAAAAGCTGATGGTTTCAGATGTCACTTAGCAGTTTGGTCTGACAGCTAGGAAAGAGTAGAAAACTTTCCAACATTCAGCATATCGCAGTCAATATTATTCAAAGTTGTTTGATATTTTGTTCAAGAATAGCAGCCCTCTTCATGAAACACGATGTTCTTTTTCCCTGATTTGAATTTAAAAGATTATTTTTCTCAGAGTAAAAGATAAATCAATAAAAAATATACTACTGGCAAAGCAGAATTGACAAAAACCATTGTGATGATATCCCTGACTTTGAAAAATATTTATGAATCAGAAGTTTCCCTGTAGAGCATCAGATCTGCAGCTGATCAGTAACTTTGCTTATTTCATTACTGTCTTCTGAGTCTGCCCTTTCAGGCAAAATGAGATGATTTCATGTTATCTATTAGCCCTTTCCATACTACAGACCTATTTTGCCACCCCTCTTTCCAACTTTGTGACCATCTCCAGAGTGCATTATTTGGTTGCAGTTTGCTCAGTGTCCCCAGTTCAAGGTCTTTCCAACTCAGACATAAACCAGTGCTGGACACAAAGTGCCTACAGCAGCCACTTCACAGAATCACTGGGTGGGAAGAGACCTCCAAGATCATCGAGTCCAACCCATGCCCCAACACCTCAACTGAACCATGGCACTGAGTGCTACATTCAATCTTTTCTTAAACACATCCAGGGATGGTGACTCCACCACCTCCCTGGGCAGACCATTCCAGAACTTTATCACTCTTTCCGTAAAAAACTTTTTCCTAATATCCAACCTATATTTCCTTTGGTGCAGCTTAAGACTGTGCCCTCTCATTCTCAGGGGGCTTAATAGGAACACTGAGCAGTGCTTACTAAAACCAAGCAGTGTCAATGAAAAGTGATTTAAAAAATTAACATTCTTGATTCTAAAAAGTCTAATAAAGGTTGACTATGAAAAGATAGATCTAATGATTACTGATTTGCTCCACTAAAGGAATAGACTTGTTTCCTCTGATATATTTTCAAGGAAACTAAAAGTACTTAATAGTGACCTTCCCACTGACTGCCAGGGCTTCTCTCCAACAAGGGGGTTTATATCGTGTTAAATCAATATTAGAAATATTTTTGTTCTATCTTTCCATATATAAAATTACAGAAAGCCCTCAAAGGTCCTCCCAGTCTGGTAAACCTTAAAAAATGCAGGGACACAATCAACTCTTCATTACACAGAACAAAGGCAGAAGCACAATCCCCTGCACACACCAAAACTATCTGTGATTTTTAAGGCTGTAGAAGTGCGCAGGAGAGAAAACACTGGTCTCTGATCCTGTTGATGGGGAACTCCAGAGATGTCCCACTGGCTCTCAGTCTAAGTCAGAGCTACCTGGCTTCCAGATCCAAAATACCTCAAGCAAAGCCAGTCTGTGTACTTCTGCAGCATGGTCAATCCACACAGGGATGATGCACTCATCACAGCAAACAGAGAATTTAAATTTATGTAGGTATAATAATACAGATACAGTTTTAGAATTAGGGAAATAAATATATGCCAAAATAAAATTATTTGCTCAAGTTTTCCTGCTTTCAAACAATAAAAATGTCAAAACCAGCAGTTACATTAAGAGTTAATTATATTCTTATCTTCTATTTAGCAAAGGCGTTTTTTTTTTAAATTGCAATACTTCATGCTCAATGACAAAAGCATGTTTGATATTCTTGTTGACTTCAACTTTCAGAGGGTAATGCTGAGACAGTGAAATCATCATAAAATATTTATACTAAAGAAGGAGGATTTATACTTCAGTGCATTCTAAGTGATAAGTCTAAGAAGATTACTCATTCTGTATAACTTACAGCAAGTGTTGCCTCCATTTACACGTGTTTCTGATGCAGAGTAAAGGTAGTGCAAATGGTCAAAAATGAGAGAAGGAACATTTTTAGAAAAAGTTGGTGCATGGAGAATTATACTCATCTCTGTGCAATCTTTGTTCTGAATGGTAATTAAATGCTTAACATGTTTTTTCTACACACACTAACGGCCAGCACTTCTTATCTCGAAAGCTGCTTGAAATTGTTCTCAAAATCTAGGTAGGCATAATAGAGAAAACATAGCTTCAGTCTTCTTCTGAGTAGCTCAATAAAATGCAGGCAAGCATTCAAAACTCTAATCAGTTTAAACAGATCTCACACTTCAGTGAGGTTTAAGAGAACAGTCAAGTTATTATGCAGAAAAACAAATAAAAAGTACGAGGTAATAAATGAAGATGTTTTAGGCTAATCTCTCTAATGGAAAACAGTAAGGTATTATTTATTATTTTAGCAATATTATGTTTTTCTAAAATTTCTGTACCTTTTGTTTGGCAAATATGTGATATTTGACATTATATAGCTTAAAACAACAGCTTGATGTTCAGTGTAATAATAAAGGCTTTATAGGATAAGGGCCATCTGTTGCAATTACACTCACTTTCTGAATTTTCTGAAAGGGATGAAAACCCTTAGAGTTTGTCAATTATATGCCCTTGATAACATATGAGTCATGTTAAAGGAGTTTGGCATAGAAATGCAATTTTCATGGAAACAGTCTGATGAGAGTACATTTTAAATGTACTCTAAATATGGCATCATATTGATGAAATTATTCTCAAAGGGGAGAGAAAAATATGGCAATGTGATTTACTCTTTCATGTCTGAAATGCTCTTGGGTACTATTTCCTGGGCATTTCACAGCTTTTAAGTCAAATACCATTTTCAGCACTTTTTCTGATGAGATCATGAATATGATTATTTGGCCAAATGAAGCTTAATTGAACCCCAGTCTGGAACTTCTGGGTCTGGAACTTCTTCCCACACTACAGTAGGAAATATCTCTCCAGATGTTAATAATTAAGGCATTAAAGAGCAAACCCAGCACCCACTTCCGCGGCTCCCGGAGCTCCCATGGCAGTGAAGTGGTGTGGGTGGATTGCTGAAGAGTGTGGGAGGATTGGAAAAGGCCCTTCAGTATTTGTGCACTTCTGCATGACATGGAAGCCAGATCAAAAGGGTTTCCAGTGTAGGCAGAATGTTGGCTGTGGATGGTGGAGGGTAGAGTGGATATGCGCTCCCACATGAGAAGTGGAGAGCAGATGTTCTTTTATGTGGTCTCCTGGGGTACCACAGGAGCTGGGCACAGCAGCCTTCTGGCTGGGCATGGCAGCCCAGATCTTGGCTAGGATCACTCTTTCTAATCTGTCCTCTGATTCAGAAATATTCACTGGATTTTTGAAGTAACAGGTACCATTACTGATGTATTTGTTAATGGGAACCACGTTTAGCAGGGACATGTTTCAAATCCAAATGCATTTGTTGGAAATACCATTTACAGAAATATTACAGAGACAAGCAGGAAGGATGCGCCCCTTACTTTCCCTCACCAGATTCTGTCTCCAGGCCTGGGACCAAGTGGCAAGCTATCCTTATTCTTGACAGACATCAAATATAATGAATCAGGATAAAAAACTACACAGGGCTGAAGGGTAAGGGGCAGACTTTTTTTAAATAAAACTCAGTTTTCTGTTCAAAATCCTAAGTATGTTTGAAACAGAGTTAACATAATGAGAAAGCATTGATCTGAACCAGATTAATGCATATTAAATGCATTCCAAAATACCTTGAAATGCCTTTCTTGACTATTGTTTTCTAGGTATAACTAGACATTCACCTGTCCAGATGTCTCTAATGTCAATAGCAGCATTTCTTACAAAGTCTAAAATTATGTGAATACTTCACTCTACACCTGCCTAAAGTCAGAGAAATTTGTGATGGAACCCATTAGAAAGAGTGGAGAGTACATTGACACACTGGAACTTAACATGTCTTCTGTTACTATGGACTGATATTTTTCTCTCATCAACATTTTTAAACAGCCTACATTAATGTGAGGTAGTTTTGCATTCTAGCATATCAGACAAGCATCTATCTCTACCATCTATCATCATATCTATTTCTTTTAAACAGAACGTTTTGAGGCTCTGGACTACGCAAATGAAAAATGCCAGCAAGAGCTCTAGCAAACAGATAGGAACACAGCTAGAAATAGATGAAGCATAAGGCTTAATACTATTTATTTCCCCAAGCTATCATTTTTTAAAATTATCTTGTTACAAGATGCTGGCATACTCTATGAACTGAAAACTGATGTCTTTCAATGAAAGGGTTATAACATGTCTCCTTCATTCTACCATGACTCATTTGTACTTGGTACTGAACAATAAGATCAAGATATCAAGGAATAAATTCAGAGTTTTGAACCTTTCCCAAATCTTTGCTGCATTTGTTTTCAATATAGAGTTGACTTCTATTAAACAACCATTAATGGGTCATTAAAAAAAGGAGACTCCATCTGAATGTTGTTTCAGACCTTGACACTTTTTATCGGTATCAAAAATTCATCTATGGTCTGTTACAAAGAAAATTACCTTGCTTGGGCCTCCAATTAAGTAATTTACATTCCTAGCTCCGGAAAACACCAAAGAAAAGCCACCAGACATTCTTAAATTCATCATCTGTAAATATGCATCTATTGCCTTTCAGACAACACAGAACACCAGCTGTCTATTTATTTCAAAGAACAAAACAATCCCCAAAACAAAAAACAAACAACCCCCCCCATCTCTTCTAAGTATTCCTTTGGGTGACCTAAACAACTTACCTCGAAACACATACCCAAAGCAACCACAGGATGATAAAACTGGTTTACATTCATTTAGACAGCACATTTGCATGCACAAGAGAATACATCATAGATTAAAATCTCTACAAGCAAAATTGGCAGAGATAAGGATAGTGGTTGAATGTCTGTAATATTTACAGAAGAAGGTAGTTTACAGGGGGAATTCACAGAATGCTTAAGTGGGCTGTAATTTTTCTTTACTGTAACTGCTTTAAAAGAAGACTTTAAAGTGCCTTTTTTTGTTTCATATACAAGAAATTTAGATAACTGAATGGGAACTTTAAAACTCATTTGCAAGGTTCTGTCAAAAGTTTTAATTTTTTTTTTCTTGACCTGCAACACTTTTCTGTATTTAAGTTGATCATTAACCTCCCTCTTCCTATTGCAAGTCTTTCCCTCCCAGGGCTAACCCAGGTCAGGGTACATTAATTATGATGCATCACAGCCATCCTGGAGAGCAATCTGCATTCTGAGAGGAGCATTTCTGAACTGAACTGCTTGCCTCACTTCCAGAGATGGTCAGGATGCTTGACAAAACATGCTACCCACTGAAAAGGCTGGAGATGAGGTAAGGGAAAGGTGAGAGTGATGGCTTAGCATCCCACTCGATGGGGAAGGAGAGAAGGCACGGCCACATTGGGCTGGGGGCTTCACTCTTCACACACTGCCCCCAGCCCTGGCCCTCCTGCCCTCTGCAGCCACAGCCCCAGAGATGGCTGCTGCTCAGAAGCCCTGCTGATGGCACTGGCCTGGCCTTGGCAATGCTCCCTGGCAGTGCAAGCCTTCGCTGAACCCAATGGCTCACCTGGCTCCCAGCAGATTTTATACCCTGTGGTTGAAATAGGCAAGAAAACGAAATGGACAGAGCTGACTTACCTTTTGCCCTTTTACTCCACTGCAATCACATTTTCCACAACCGGAACATCCCTGAAAATAAAAGAAATTGAGAATTAAACGTCTGAACTAGGTGACAGGCAGAACATACTGCAATGAGCCAGGGATGCCAGCAGTACCCCACTGCCTGCAAGACTGGTCAGGGCAGGGAAAGTTTGCTTAAGCCTATACAGGAACATGAGAAGTCAGGTTAACTGGTGCACAGGTAAAATCTTACAGTCGCTTTGTGTTACCAAAGATGCTCTGAAGTGCATCAGGGCTACTCTCTACTTTTCCTCCTCACAGTCATGAAGCAACTGGTAAGCAACTCAACAGTCAATTGCTGTTACTGTTGTCATGCCCCTCAGAAACAAACTATGAGGAAAAGAAGCAAAACATCTGTATCAGTGAATATTCCATCAAGCACAGGAGATCCTTCAGCAGCCCCTTCAGGCCATTATTCAGAAGCAGTCAGGGACAGCACCTCCCCTGAGACAGCTTTCAGCACAGATGCTGGGCACCTGTCCCTCTGCACCTGGAGGCTCCACAGTCTACTGGGATCTCAGTACTGCTGGGAAATGAAAAGAAAATGTACCTAATCCGTTTTGAATTTGGAAAGCCCCCAATGAGACCAATAAATATTACCCCAGAAAGTTAAATAATACAGTAACATTTTTACTTGGCAAATACATTTTATTTTAAAGCATCAAAGAGAAATGGGACTATAATACTTTTTAAAAAAAAGTCTGTCCAATAAAACTACAATGCTATCTCCTGAAATACTTATTGCTTTTATTGACACCTTTTTTTGTATATGTACATCCACTGAATTTGTTTCTTGAAGTAAAATTGTCTCCATACTGACATAAAGCAAAAATAGTGAAAATTTTTTATTTTACATTATTATACCATGTTATATTATAAATTCACACAAAGGTGAGAATTAACATGATTAGAAGGAGTTTTTATCATATAATGCAGAAAGAGAACTGGATCTGAAGACAACACCAATACATGCTGTAGTGCAACCCCAGCAAGGATCAGAAGAGAAGCATGCCACCCACTGAATAATCAGCTTTACTCCTTGCAGGACATGGTTATGCCTGGAAAAACATTGGGTCTCCCATTACAAGAAGTGACCTGGTGTGACCTCTCTTAGTTTTTCAGGCCTGATGAGATCTCAGCTGGAGGACGCATGCTTGCAGCTCATACTTCCTCCTCCAGGATCATGTAGAATGTTATCAGTTTTATCAACACATCCCCTAAATTCAGAAGAAGTCTGTTTTAATTGCATCTGGGAATGTACTTAACATAAGTCACTGAATGATTATAAACATCTGTTTTCAAATTAATCCCTGCATATTTCCTTCAGCCTATTATTTAACATGCACTGTTTTAGAAAAAAAATATGTTGTTATTGAAGTATGGTTTTGTTCTCAAATTTAGCATAGCCAGAAGAATAGGCTTGTGCTTTTGAGACTCTTTTTGTCCCCACAAAAATGAGTCCATTATACTCAATTTTTCCTGTTTTTTAATGCCTCAGATGAGAATAACCAAAGGCAAGGAGGGTAAGAAGGTCCTGAGCACCAGGGAGCACAACTGCACAAGATCCTGTTCAGGGCAAGGGCTGCAGCCTGCCATGCCAGAACAGGCACCTGCTCTACAAAACACTGCCTTTATTTTACAGTAACATCATCTCCTGCTCTCACTGACTGCAACCTCTGTGGGTGGGTGGGAGGTTGGCCAGTGATGACAGCCACTGCTGAATAGCATTATCCTCAACTACTAAAATGCATTTAGAATCTGAGCAATGTGATAACACTCTGCCTATACTAGGAAGAAGTATGAGATTTTTCCTTCTGTTTCTCTGGGAAGATGGGAGAGCCAGACTGGAAGAAGCTTGTGGATCAAAGGTCACTTTAAGGAGGTCAAAGGGGCACTTAAGTAATGAGATACTAGAAGAGAGAAGGATGATTATAGCAAGTACAGGAATCATCACAAGGCAATTAAACTGAAACAATGCAAATTATTATTCCTTTCTAAACTTTGGTTTTAAATCAGTCTCATGACATGAATAATCCACTTAGTGATTTCCCACTATATATGACTAGAGATCTTGAGACAAATAAAGAGAAATAACTTTGTCATATCTCCCAGACATCCTCATAGAGACAATGCCTTCTCCAGAAACTGCATGGAGCTTGGAACAATCACTGCTGTCCTCCAATGCCAAAACAGAGAAGGAACAGTGCTGGGCAGGAGGCATAATCTGTGGGGGGAGTGGTAGATGAAAAGGCAGTCTCTTTATCCCTTGATTAGGAGCCAGTTACAGGCTAATCTAATGACTGTGGCCAGGTGCACTGCACCAGGTACCTCCCCTATTTTGCATGGTACACTCTCAATTTTCAATAACCATAGCTTCCCTGCACCACAGGCCAGCCTTTCAAGTTAGAGGACATTAATTTTATCTTACTCCGCCCACAAAATACAAGTCTGCCCAGAAGCAGAAGCTTATTTTAGTGATATAAATTGTTTCGCTCCTTGACAAGCATTTCCATTCCATTTCATTCTCCCAGACTGTCTGCAACTGATAAGCTTAGTGAATCATCCTAGCAAATCAGTATTAGACTATAAAAAGATTACGTCCCTTCAACACGACACACACAGAGGTGCTACATGCAGCCTGGATGTTTGTCTAAAGGACACCTATTTATTTTCTATCACATTAACATATAGTTCAAAAAAGGTCCTGCTAATGAATGGGCATCCCAATCTGGACCTCTAGCTTCCACAACCCACATACTGATCCTCAGAAGCGTTAAGCCCTGTCAGTGACAGAGCTCAGAGAGCTGCTGAAATTCCCCGCAGCAGACGGAACAAGCTCTGCTGTGCGCGCAGCCTGCAAGACATCTGTCAGAGGACAGCTACAGACTTGTTGCGTTCTGCCCTGTTTTTCCACGTCCAGCTACTTTCCTGGCATTTGAGGACTACTGCTTGGAACTTGCACAGGAGCGATGCAAAGAGCCAGATGAGCAGCCCAGGAGGGAGACGACTGCCATATTTGGAAATGCACCATTTCTGGAGGCTACAGACATCTCCAAAAAAAAAAACAAAGGCAGAGTCAGTTCTTGGAAGCTACACTCTCTTACAGAAGTACATTTCTCAAGTCAAAATGTAGTTCTCTTTCCCACACCATCACCTCAGGCTCTGCTTACTGAATTTCAGTTGCTGAGCAGCCACCAGCTTAGGAAAATTGCTCAGGTATCAATCGAGTTCACACTATAGCCTGCAAAGCACAAATGCAAGGTAAAAATTTAATTAAACTCTCAGTGGTTACTTAACTCTGTTCATGTTAAAAATCTCATTCCAGGGAACATAGACACTTCTCCTGCACAAAAGATAATGTCTTTCAAATCCCAGAAACTCCTGTGAATAGGTGAGGCTACAACAGATATCAAAATTTTCTGACTATTCACAAACGACCTAATTTATATCCAAAGTGCTTCAAAAAGGTAAAAATAATCATAATGACTTCATCTCATGATGAATTCATTACAAAATGAAAATATCTGCTTAGATGGGATGCTTGAACTGATGATGTTTTCTGATTAAACAGTGTAGATTTCCCAGTTTATATTGCTTTAGTTTAAAACCCAATTTGTGCTGAATTCCAATAGCAGTTTCAGGCTGAAACACAAGAAAGGCTAAGCCAACAGGATGGCTGTTTGACAGTGACAGCTTTAAGTTTTAATTTCCTCTCTCCACGAAATCAAACCCTTTCCACCTCTGTGTAAACCCAGTCTCTTGGAAGCCCAAGGGAGATGTATCCCTATGTAGCAGACACTGCACTTCTTCCTAAGTGCACGTGCATACAACTCATGTAGCTGACATGACAACTGGATCAATAATTTCTTCACATTTCACATCCCACCAAATACAGAAATAGGGAGTTGATGCCAACTGCAGGACACTTATCTTGCATTCCTCTCATATTTTCTTCTCTTTCCAGAATATCAAAATAGCTCCCTGGCTGTATTACTATTCTTGTCTTCAACCTTTAGATATAACTACCAAATTAGCAGAGCTGCTCTTTTGTGTGCGAAGTACCACTAGAGGAAACCACTGCTATATTCCAGTTAAAATTAGTATTTTGTTAACTGATTTTACAGTCCATTAACAACTTTGAAAAAATTATGTAGCTAAAACTTCTGATTTACACTTAGCTAGAACAAAGAAGATTACAAAAAAAAAAAAAAATCTGCACTGTCTTAGCAAATAGCAAAATTTATTTATACACCCTTAAAGGAGTTGATACAAAGCCAGTTTTTCTGGACTGATTATTTGAACTTCAGCTCTTAAAATGGTTCAGGAAAAGGAACATCTGCTATTCCTTCATTTTGAGGACTTAAAGCAAAGACCAGAAGTTGAGCGCAGGTCTCATGTCTTTTGTAAACCCATCAATTTCAGATGTCTACAGACAGAAAAATAGTAGACAAAAGGAATTTTTTTAATGTCAGCAAGCTCCAGTCTTTCCTCCTCTCCAGAGTTATTTTTCTCATTATTAAAAAACAAAACAAACAAAAAAGACCCTTCACAAACTACAGTTGGCAGCTTCTCCTCATGTCCTTTTTAATTTTTTTTTTCCCAGAAAATCATGGGTAGGCTCCAGTTATGACTGCTCAGGGAATTCCCCAAACCAAGGGAAGACTTATTGGTTTTGAAGCTTTAACTCTCTAAGCCACCAAATTAAGGTCAGATCCTGTCAGCAGTGACTAGAAGCTTCTGTCATGCAGTAGCTATTTAAAGTTCTTGGTTGTGCCAATTCAATTTTCTGCAGATTCAGTCTTCACTGAGGACAGTGCAATTCAAGAAGTCCTGCACTTGCACCAGATATCTGTGTTTAAGCAAGGGAAATAGATGCAACCAATCATCTCCAAACACTCATTAAACTTCAGAATTAAAATACTCATTCTCCTGAAGTCCTTCTTTGCTTGTAGGCTGATGTACATGAGTGTAACAGGAGGAAGCAGAAGTGGTCCCCACTCATTTCTCTCTGTAAATGCAGAGCCATTCTCCTAACGTATCTTTTGGGGATTGCCTTGGACCAGATGAAAAACCTCCTGGAACAAACCTACAAGTGGAAAACTGTGGCACTTCATGATTACTTGCATGTCAGTGCAGGAGTTAAGTAGTCCTGTTAGTCTGAGGGAAACTTTAAGTTTAGAGTCCTAAATTCCAAATTAACATATTCATAATATCTGAAAAGATTGGCAAGTCACTGTCTGAAGTATTGCTGTGCATGATGAAATTTGAACTAATTACAACAATTCAGCTTTGGTTTTATTTAAAAGTTTAGCTCAGTTGATTGGAGCATGGTGCTAGAAACACCCAGATTGTGGGTTCAGTCCTGGTATGGGGCCATTTACTTTAAGAGCTGGACTCAATAATCCCTGTGGATGACTTCCAACACAGAATATTCTCTGAGTCTGAGAAAAGCCTTGTACAACTTTCAGAAGATAATTAATTTTAAGAAAAACTCTATAAAATACAATTGGAAAAAAATCATTATAGCTATAGGGACAGGAAGGGGCTGTTCATATATTTTTGGCACGGTTTTTCTGTTTGGCTGGTGGGAGGGCTGTTTTGTTGTTGTTTTTAGTATTACCATAATCATGCAGGATGTGCATACAAAAATTGCAGACAGACCACAGATTCTTGTCTATCTCCAGTATTTTTAGTCACTCAAAGGAATATTAGCAAATTTTCATAATTTACTAGATTTTAAATTAACTATTCATCAAAATATTTATTTTGTAAATTAGCATCAGTTGGAAGTACTTCACTTAAAATATGTTGAAAAAAGAGTTGTGTCTTCTTAATCAAAAGAATATCAGATTGCTGGCGCTGAAATGTTTTGTTGCTGGGACCTCATTTTTTGCATTCTTTTCCAAATTCCCCAGGGGTCTATCCTGGAGGTAGGGTCATGGGACAACCCTAAAGGCTGCTTTGTGAATATGACCTTCCTGTTGGTGATGTGAACATCGTTTTCACAAAGTGATGCAAATCCAGGGGGCTTCCCGTTAGTTCACAGGAAATATAGTTATTCCTGTCGCTCCATATTTGGACAGAAAAGACATTTAAAACAACTGTTTCCTCTAGCTACATTCTTTTGCAGGAAGTTCTGGAAACAATCAAGGTATCTGCTTACTTAGGGAAATTTTCAGACTATCACATTATAGGACTCCATACTGCACAGCTCAAAGCAAATAAGTGGTTTATGAATACAAACTAAAAAAACCTCCCATGAGCATTATCTACTAACAGGTCTAGTTCCATGGACTGTCAGATACTGCTCATCCTCCAACAGAGAAGGCTGCATTTACCAAGTGCCTATCCATCCAGTAGGTTTTGCACCCTTTTCCTATACAAGAACTCCATTTTTATTTTCAAAGAAGTGAAAAAAATTACAGGTGCCAGTAAGATCTTCTGGTGTTGCAGTCACTGGTGTTACTTCACTGACAGCTGAGAATTAGAATGTGTTCCAGGGCTTCCTAACAAGCCTTTCAGGAATACATTTCAAAGGGCACGACCCTTCCTAAATTCGATTATGGTAATCACTGCTAACAATCATCACTCAGCTCTTCTACTCTGTGAATAGGCAAACTGAAGCCAATTGACACAGGTAAGAAACTCCCATTCCTCATCTTGCTAACTCTAAAAAGCCTGCAGAGAGGACAGGAAATCCTGTTGCAGAACTCCCCCCATGGCTGTTGCAGAGTTCACCACCTACCTCATATACAACTACCCTGGAGCTCACAAAGCAAAATGCAAAAAAAGTCCTGCAGAGAACAGATCCAAAGCCCCTGTCCTGTAACTCACGTTTGGTGAAACCGGCATTAGCAATCCCCGTGTATACAAGTGGAGGGCTAACAAAACATCAAAACTCCTTTCTTCTTCATGAGGAAGAGAGGTTGTGAACTCCGAAACAAATCACACAAGTTTGTTTTTCTTCTGTCTTATGGGATGGATTCACACAACCACTTACAGCACCTGCCAGAGGTACAAGGCTGGATCTAGCCATAACCTGGCAAAATGGAAACACAGTCATTGCAATGGTGTGGTGGCTGGTGGTGCAAGGACGGGCGGCAGTCCTCTTGCTGTCTTCTCAATAAATCCACACCTGCAGGGCTTCACTGCTTTCTAGAAATGTCTCAGAGCTTCTCTGGCCCCTGTGCCTTTTCTGTTCAGTGCACTACCCCATTTTCACAAGCACAGGGGGCACCCATAATAAGTCTGAATATGGGTGCTCAGTGTGGTTAAAAGCCTGCCCCAAAACAGTTTCAGCAGGGAGGCCAAACACAATGCTACCAAAACTAGGCAGAGGCTGAGGGAGAGGTGGTGGTGGCCACCAGCTCAACAGGCAGTGCAGCCCCTCCCAGGCACCTTCCACCTCCCAGTGCTTTCCCGACCCAGGCTGGAGGCAGAACCAGGATGAGAGGGAACTACCAAAGTGGATTCCCTCCATCCCTCCTCTCACAGGGAGCAACCCCCTCTAAGCAGCACTGGGAATGAGGTAAGAGACCGATGCCATGGTGGCAACCACCCCCAGTGCTGTGCCACCATGGGCCACGAAGGGCACAGGACCCTGTGGCTGCTGTGGGTTTGGTCCTGATGGAGAGGCCACCTCTGCCACACTGCCCACCCAATCACTAAATCTTCCCTTTAAACCTGTCTGGCCCCAGCAAGCCCCCATTACTTTGCGGACTGCACTGAAACAGTAAGTCTGCAGGGGAGATGCAGCCCTGCTGCACTGTAGCCCCTGTCCAGCAAGGCATTTTCATAAACCCAAAAGCAAAGGAGATGCCTCAGAAGAGATACTCAGGAAGCCAGTGAAGCCATTTTGCAAATGTGTACAGCACATCCATGAGCGGTGCTTTCCCTTCCGTTAGCTGATACACATAAACATCAACATAAGCAAATATATTTAGAAGTAACAGCTTTTAAAAAACACAGTGCTGGGAAGCAGAGGTTTTCAGCCCCCACTCTTCATGCCTAGACTAAATAAATGGAGAAGCAATATCCTCTTGGTTGAGATGCACACCAAAGAATGAGAGAAAAGCACAGAAGATAAACTGGACTTCTGTGTTTGAGCACAGAGGAGAAACCCAAGTGACACACAGTCCAGCACAGGCACAGACTGCTGTGTCCTGAACTCACACCATCTGAGCAGGGCTTTCCCCTGAGCACTATTTGTGCACTCTGAATTTCCTTTTTCCACCCTCCTGCAGTGTGACCCATCACCAGTGGAGGAGGCTGTGTGCACTTCCAGGTAACACCATCACCAAGGCAAGGGCTTGCCCAGGAGACCTCCTGCCTTCATGTCTCACACACTGCATGACCAGGGTCCACTTGCTCCTTCTTAGTCCTCTGCTCCCCATCAGCATTTCCTTACCCTTTGGTTCTCCCAAGCCTGAACTTGCATTACTCAGGAAACAATGTGGCTCTATGTGGGCTTGGCTGACCTGCAGCCAGGCTCTGCACAGGCACAGGCAGCAGTTCCTCAGCACAGACAGAGCAGTGCTGCAATCACTCCCTGAAGCTGTGGCTGTACCAGCACAGCTCAAACATCTGCAATGCACAGCCCTGTTTGACCTTACCAGGAAGATTTGCCCACACCTGTCAAATGTTGCAGCTTCAGCAAGGAAAACCTTAATGGAAGACTCCACTGACCTCCATGGCACATTGCAGGTATATACAACTTGCCACTAAAATCCTTCCAGGAGGTGTCTGCCAGATAGGGCATTTAAAGATTAACAAATTTTACTAGGACATATGCAACTTCTATTGCATAAATTTATCAGAACTGTCCAAGTGATTTTTTGAGTAAAACATGTGAAGCTATCTTTTCTTCTGAAAGGAGCCTCAACTTTTGCAAGACTTCTGACAATGAAATAATAACAATTAATATAAACAATGTTAAATACATTGTTTGCACTTCTCAACACTAGCTCACTCATCTCCAATACTGGGAAGGGGAAACAGGTAGGGTAGCAATGGCCTCACTCTGACCGACAGACTCAACAACGAATTAACAAGATTGTTAATGAGCAACTAATTTGTGCATTTTAAGAGCCTTACGGAATTCTGCAAACAGCAGAAGTAACCACAGCAGTTCAACATCCTTGTCAAACACAGGATTTAAAAAGCATGGAGCATGTTTAGTCTACTTAGCAGCCAGCCAAAATACACAAAAATTCATTCGATAAACCCACTTAACCCACTTTTCTTCCCCACAGATCTCCAAGTTCTTCCAAACAGGTTCATCCTATGGCAATATCACTGCTACAGAAAAAAATTAAAAAAAAAAAAAATTTTAAAAAAAAAATTAAAAAAAAAAAGCTGTATTTACTTGTTCTTGTAAGAGATTTCAGCCACTTCTTGCAGACAGTCAGCTCTAGAAACTGCAACACCACAGGGAAGGTCTATAATTGGAAGAGTATTTCCTAAAATGAAATACATTTTTGGACTATTTGTATTATAATACTACCATCATTTTTGGACTGGAAGCAGTACCAAAAGTCTACACCATGCATTTTCTCTCAAAGATTTTAACAAATTGCCAGTCATCAATCTATCTGGGCACCTTCTCTTAAGCTCCACTTTACAGCTTTAGTTCAGTTACACTGATAATATTAGCAACAAATCACTAGTCATTTATCTGTTTGGACTCCTAAAAAGCCATAAGGGGAAGTATTGCTTTCTCTGCTCCTTAACAGGCCACTGAATTTCGTCTTTTGCTCCAACCAAGGATGCCAATGACTATGAGCTGCTTTCTCTTCAGGAGACACCAACATCTTTTCCCCTAAAGACTCTGCACACCCCAGAAATAATCTACTCAGTTCAAGCTACATTTCAAAGGACATTACTGCATATCTAAAGGACAGTACCCATATCCAGATGCATATGGGTCTGTCTGACTGCTGAAGAGTCTCAACTTTCAAGAGATATTCCTCTTAAATGCAAAGTTCATGGTTTAACAAAAGCCCTTGCTTAACAGAGAAGTGAGAACTCAGCTCCTGTTAAGAAGCACAAAGATGATTGACCAGAAGTCAAAAAAGTGGATTTTTTCTTTCCTTTGCTGTTACAAAGAAATGATCCCAAAGGACCCTTTATTCCTCTCTGAGAAGCATCAGCTAAACAGAAAGACTCAGGCTTTTCCAAGTGGTGGTGTCTTTTAGGAAAGAGTTTAAAGAGAAGAAAACAGGAGGAAAAAAGACCCCAAAACAAACCCTAATCCTCAAAATACATGCAACATTCAGCAATTGGACAGATAATTGAGAAGAAACCCCCAAATCACTATTTCAGTTCATAGGTCTGCTGTGCAAGACTTTACAATGCCCCTGAAGCATCACCTCACATCTCGAGCAAGATGCTGGCTCTAGATCCTTCACAGACAATGCCAGCAGCAGGAAAACACTTCCCTCAGTGAACAACAGCCTTTGTCTTTAACAAACACACTTGGACACCCATAGCTTACGACAGTTTGACTCCCTTCTACCTGACTACAACAAAAACAATGAAGATGAGCTTTGCCACAACATTACTCTATGGACTGCAAAACTTCTCTGAGAATTAGGAGGTTTGGAGAGGAGCCCATGTCTTTTGCTCCCTGATGAGCAGCAGTATCACAACATTGGAATAAAAGCTAACAATGACTTGAATGACACTCAAGAGCTCACGGCATTTTGTGCGTTGGGCTTACAGGGACTGGATGGATTGGATCTCTTTCAGGATGTTGCTGTCTTCCTTGTCCATCCAAAGAACATGAAAATTACATGGAAAGAGGATTTAGGTGCAAATTAGATGGTTTAAACTCACACTTTGTCTCATTAAACACACATTTGCAGTAGTAACACCTTGTGTTGGATCCAGTTCTTAGTTAAGAGCCTTACAGCATAAAGGAGTTCAGAGAAAGAGAGTGCAGACCATCAGTGTGGCTTATATTGCCCTGATGTCCTGTAGCCTGAACCTGTAACTTCCTCTGAATTCCACCCTTACATAAATATAGCAGAATATTTATTCTGGTAGAAACTATAGTGCCACGTCTTCCTATGCAAATTAGCTCCTTAATCCAAAAACCATTTCCACTTGCAACTGGATTGTGACATTCTAAACACACACTGCACAGCAAATAAACATATCTGCTAAAGAGCAATTTTTATTAAAAAAGTAACTGAATAATAACCTAGACTGATTGTCAAACAATTTTTTTTTTAAATTTATTTTTCAGCCATGGAACTCACTTTTACTGATGTGGCGGGTCAACTGGATGCTTTTGCCATTTTTAAAACATAGTCACAAGCTAAAACCAGTGCTATCGACATGTTCTCTAATTTATTTGTCTGGCCCAAATGAAAAACAGACAAAATTTTCTCCAACCCGTATTTTTCCAAATTGACATTTGAAAATCCAGTTTTAATAAAAATTGAAATGTTGGAACATGAGAGCAAAATAGCCACAGGAAATATTATTTTAGTGTGCAACATTTGCCAGACGCAGAAGGAAACAAACTTGTCAGTCCTCTCTTTCTTTTATGTTTCTTTGTTGACTAGACAGGAAGTTGACAAAAATTGATTTTTTTCCTCTTGTAAAGCATACAACATAATTTTTATTGTACCACTTCAGTTGCTGACTGCATTTTGTAAATAAAAGCATACTTCATGAGCATCCAGGGAAGTGCTTGATATCTGACAGTTTACAAAAATGCAGTACTAATTAGGTACAAGAAGAAAAGTAAATAGCATTCATTGCAGAAACGGAAATAACATGGTTTAGAAGAGAGGCTGAAAATCCATTCTTTTCTATGGCAACTTCCTGAGTGATGGAAAAGTTATAGTTGAGTAAAATTAAACATTTGCCTAACCTGTATTCCTGCATGTAGAGGTCAGCAGAAGTGCAAACATTGATGAACACTGAGATTCAGCTGTAAATATTTTGTGAGCAGCTTATTTAAAAACTGTAAGAAGCAGACAGATAATGTTTCAGCAATAAGATATCTTACACTGATTAAGCAGACACAAATAGGCTTCAAAATCCATGCTTGTTATTTAGAATTAGAAACAATAAGCTTAAGGTCATTCATCCAGTGAAAGGTCAATACTAAAGATCTCATACTTCATCAAAAAAATTAATCAAAATTTTCTGAAGTTAATAAACAGGGGCTATTATAGAAGCAAGCTGAGTATCCATTTCAGAGTTCTTCCAAAAAAGATCCTGCCAATAAGAGGTATAAGGCACCCAGAGGGCAAGACAAAGGACACAACAAAGGCCTTTCCTCCTGAGACCTGATGAAGGGTTGGGTCACAATGGGTAAAGCCACAGAGACCTGTCTTCCTGGGACCTGCCACATGTTTGGTCTCCCTTCTGTAGTCCCAGCCCTACTCTTGTCCTGCCACTTCAACATATCAAACCCACCCTGAAATTAAACTATGTGAGGACTAACTACACTGACCTTCTTACTCACATTTTTTTTAATGGTACAGTTTAGTTTATGGAATTACCTTCACAATGAGGTCAATCAAATAAATGCTGCCATAGTGGAGGGGCAAGACAATGCAAACAGGACCACAGGCAAAACTGTCTAGGAACACTCTCATGTAGGGGGTTTAAGACTGACACAGGTGTCACAAGTACTTTAATTATCAAAGGCACGTATCATTTTATAAGATAAATTGGTAAATTGATAAATTTATGAGCTACTGCATGCTATTGTGACAGGAAAAGATGGAGGTCCCTAGAGTCTACCTTTAAACTAAAATACTATCGCTCATACTCCCTTCTCCAATAGTGTAACCAGCAGAGGTACGTTCATTTTTTTTTTGGTATTTGTGAAAGAAGGTTGAAAGTATCTCCAAAGTTATGCTTATCTAAATTGTTCTTGAAAAAAATGCAGTCATTACTTTCCATTTTCAATACCTGTATGACCTGTATGTTTAATAACCCCATTTCATCTGGGTTTGTAAGATATTTTTTCAAAATAGGTTGACCAGCTTTGTATCATTATGGATACTGGCTGAATTCACTGTAGCAGTTACTTGCAATGTGACTGCAAGCTTAGCCAGGCCTCCTAATTACAAAGATGATCATACATTGTGGCACTAACATGGCTTTATACCATGATTAGCAAATCTCAGGGGACTTGGAGAAATGTTGAAAATTAGCTTTCCAGAAACCTTCCTAGCCTGTGAACACCTCTAGATGTGTCATCCAGAGTACATCTAGAAAGAAATTTAAAATTTATAATTATCATTCATCCTTCAGCATACATCCTTGTGATCTGCAGTATGTTCTCAGCACTAACATACCAGCATAAACTCAAGAAAATTATCCTCAGATAATGTAAGTCCTCAAGTCATGTACAAAAGAAATGTGAAATCTCACACGGTCCTACCAGACCAGCATTTTGCTAGAATTAATGCTCGTTGCAAATTTTAAGTGTCTAGCTGTTTCAGAACATTCCACGTAGATTCATGAATGAAAAAATGTTCAGCTTAATAATTTCACCATAAAATATGCAAACATTGACAATTTTAAGTAGCAAGTGCCCTCAAAAAAACAGGAATAAAAGTGATAAATGTAAGCAAAACCACCCAAAGTCACATCACGAGACTGCCTTTCAATGCCAGCACATCTGCAAAAGTCATACTAAAACTCAAAGTTCAGAACATGTCATTCTTATGGCAACATCCTTAACGCACCAGATGTATTCCCAAATCACTCCCTAGAACAGACCACACTTTAAACCACACATCTAAATAACTTTTTTTAAAAACCTCATATTTACATTGCATGAAAAGTTAAAAACTGAAGTCATTAAAATCACTACCTCTACTTATTAAAAGTGGGTCATTAACCAAAAGGGTATTAATCCTGCCTATACACAACCTTCAACTTGTGACTGCTGCCTTACAGACACATAGCAAGTGTTCATGACTGTCAAGGGGCCTTTCACTTTTGGCATTACTCTTTAGACTGAAGTTAAGTGACTTTATTGTTATCTTCTAGCTTTTTTTATTTATTTAAAGAGTGTCATCTGTTTGACTGTCTTATAGATCAGAAATCTGCACAGTAAAGATCAAAAAGAGTGTATAAATTTCAACAGAGTAACCATTAAAAATATTCTTTTTAAACTAAAATCACATTTCCTTTGGGCTCTGCTCATGTTTCTTCATAAGGAAAATGGTAACTCTATTTTAATTGGCTTATATATCTTTTTTTACTTGATGTAATTCAGAAGTTCAAAGAGAGGAAAAAAGTCAATTATTAAATAAGTCAAGTTTTTAGGGCAGATTCAGTCTGCTTGATAAAGTAACCATTAGCATATTTTAACCAGACGTAATGTAAGCAAAAGTTTTACTAGGGGATTATTTCCTTAATTTCACTGGTGCTTGCTTTAAAGGGGATATTTATTTATATTAGGTTTTTATAATATTTATTATTCTCTGTCTCTAACAGTTTATTTGATCATCAAGTAAAATAATTTGGGTTTGAAAAGTACCTCATTAAGATAAAACATTTAATTGAACTAATATACAGTGCTAGGAAGAAACAGAAGTTACTTTTTTAAAAAGCATTTTAATAATTAAACTGTGCAAATTCCAGTAGTTCCCAGAGTCATCAGAAATTGAAGGGTTCCCACCCCTGTCATCACCTGACATGACCTCAGTGAGCATCCCTCTAGACAGGCACTACTTGGAGGACTTAGAGTGAAGAAAGGAAAGCAGAAAACAGCATTGCTGTGCAGGATAGGGCAATCAGGGATGTGGGACAGGGCGAGCCTGGATGTACAGACAGACTGGGGAACAAGAAGCTGCAGAGCAGTGCTGTGGAAAGAGACCTGGGGGTCCTGGTAAGGGCAAGCTGAACATGAGCCAGCAGAGCTCTGGCAGTCAGGAGAGCCAACCCTGTCCCAGGGGCATCAGGGACAGCATGGCCAGCTGGGCAAGGGAGGGGATTGTCCTGCTCTGCTCTGAGCTGGGGCGGCCTCACCTCAAGTCCTGGGTATCACAATATAAAAAAGATATTAAACTATTGGAGACCATCCAGAGAAGGCTGCAAAGATGGTGAAGGGCCTTGAGGGGAAGCCATATGGGCTGAGGTCTTGGCCAGAAGTGTAGAAGAGGAGACTGAGGAGAGGTCTCATTGCAGCTTCTTCACAAGGGGAAGAGGAGGGGCAGGCATTGATCTCTTCTCTCTGGTGATCAGTGACAGGACCTGAGGGATTGGCCTGAAGTTCTGTAAGTGTAAGTTTAGGCTGGATATAAGGAAAAGGTTCCTCACCCAGAGGGTGTTTGGGCACTGGAAAAGGCTCCCCAGAGAAGAGGTCTCAGCGCCAAGCCTGGCAGAGTTCAAGAAGTGTTTGGACAATGTTCTTGGGCACAGGGTGTGATTCTTTGGGTAACCCTCATAGGGCCAGGAGTTGGACTTCAATGATCCTTCTGGGTCCATTCCAGTTCAGAAGGTTCTATGATCTATGATTAGGAGTTCTGGTTGACAGATAAAAGCAGCACAAAGAACAGAGGCAGGTTGTCCCAAGTTGGAGAAGGAGGAGAAGAAGGACATTCAGATTGCAGAACCTGTAGGACTCTCCACAGGAGCAGATCTAAGACCATGAATTGCAGTTTTATTCTGTCTGGCATTCCCTTCAACTCCAACTAAAATTAGAGGGGAAAAAAAAAAAGCAAAACTAATCTCCACAGACTTCAACAGAAATCAGAATCCAAACATCTGCAGTCACAAACACACTCATGCCACAGCGTCTCACAGAAGGAACATAATCTACAGTGATTTACAAACTGTACACACCAGCAGAATGGCTGGAAGGATGGATACTGTTTGCCAAAACAAAAACTGGACCCAGACAGAAAAAAAGATACATTTGTTTTTTTTATTTTGATATGCACCAGTAGTATCTGACTCCTTGCCACAATTTCTTCAAAAAGGAGAGAAAAGTGGTGTTAAATAGGCCATGTGAATCAAAACACCTTCAAGAGGTTCTGAACATCCAACAAGTTTTGAGGAACTAAATGAGCATTTTGCTGGATAGGGACAACATTTAAAGCATCCAATTTGAAAGATATAAGTAATGAGAAACCACTGGATAAAACATATATGAAGTTTAGTTTACCAACAGCATTAACATGAATATCTCCTTTATACAAATCAAAATAAACTTCACAATTTTCAGATTTACAGGGCAATAAGCAGAATCAAACTACTGCAGTAGTTTCTTTCAACAGTGTTGAACCTATCACATCACCTAAAATTATGATCAGAAACTTCAGAGTATTCAACAACTTTGAAAAATCCTGTTAGATTTGTTAGAAAAATCCTTTAGATTTGGCTATATGAGCACAACTTCTGTTGAGTAAATATGACTACATTCAGTCTAATTTTCTGAGTCAAAGAGCTTTATGAATTTAAGAGGCACTCCAACTGGCCTAAGTAAAACAAGATCACCACGAATGTTCTTACCTTCAGTATAGGATCCTGACTTTATCACTATTTATTAGTAATGCATAAATATTCAACATAGCTGTTTTATTTCTCACATGATAAGAATTTTACATCCTCTGTTAAGAACAGCATGTTATAAAATCATCTCATGTCTCCACACTTGGTAGATTTTCTGAAGTAATCCAAAATACCAAAACCAAAGTTAAGAGCCGCTTAAGTAAACAGTTAGTTTAACTGCAAAAGCAAAAGAACCCTGTTTTTATCTCAGAAACATGTCACCATCCCAGGATGTACTGAACAGATGTCTTGAAATGTACACATCAAAAATACAAATGCTCAAATCAAGGCCTCCTGTAGCAGTACCTTGTATCACTTTTTAGATGATGGAGTCACCATTTCATCCCCTGGAAACACTCTACACAAAAATAGCATCCGTCGGAAGATGGAAACATCAAGCAACTAGTACCACAAAGATTCTGCTATACTCATTAAGACAGCAACCTTCTTCCTTTGGTCTTATTTTTCACATCCTTCCTTCCTTTTAGGTGGCTGTGTGTCGCCATTTTGTAAAGAAGAAAGCATCTGAATTTTATCATTGCAAAACCTCAAATGTATTACTTCCAGAATTTTTAAATAATTGTGGAGAAGTAATGGAACATTTTTAAAAATGTGCCTTTTACTAAAACAAAAACAAAAAACAATTGAACAAACAAAAAGTACATTAGAAGTGCTTTGTTTTCTCTTAACAATCGTGATTAATTTCAAATACCTAATGAAAAAGTTCATTCTAAAGTAAAAGGCAGAAGGACAATTGACTTTCATAACTTTTCCCTTACTCACAAACTCTCTTGGTCTTTTCTATTTCGAGTGCTACTTGTAATATGTGCACCACCTCTTAAATATTTGAATCACAAGCAAACTTCCATTAGGCTCTAAGAAACACATGTAAGAGTACAGAAGGCTTTTGATTATTTCTGACCAGAAGACACCACAGGCAGTTAAATGTTGAATTAAGGGTACTTTGGCAGTGAAAAGCTCAAGGACAAACTAAACAATGCTCAAGTTGTTCTATGCTGAAGAATCCTTAGGTTGGCTTCTTTTATATGCACAGTGCTGGACAAGCACACACCTGGGACAACAGACACATTTCCAGCTCACATCCTAATCCTGCTCTTGGCAATTTGTGGTGTGCCTTAGCCATGTCCTGTGTGGAAACTTCCACACCAGTGACAGGTCCCTGGAGACTTTGTTTTATTTTTTAGCTTACTTGTATGGTAATGTGACAGATTTGTTCCACCTTGTAAAGGCATGCAGCAGCATTAATATTTAGTTGTTGGTTTGCTCTACCAATTCACATTCTTTAACTGTGCAGCACGACCAGATTTGGACTTGGATGACCATAAGCTGTTCCAGCAATGCAAATGCAGTACCTGTATAATGCACATAATAATAAATCTGCTATAAAAATAAATTCATTTTACAGGCACTAGCTTAAGAATTCTTGAAAGGTACTTTCAGGATTTAGCAAATTGATACTTAAAGTATTATAGAAGTGGGTTATAAAAATGCATTATTACGGAAATAAATTTTCTACAAAGTCTTAGCCTTTACCCAGGAAAAATAACATTAGAGAGGTGTATGTTGAACAACTGCTTTTCAGTGACTACTGTAATATTTTTCCTCCTATTTTCACTTCAACATAGAAACTTACTCCACTTTATATTTTCACTTTCAAGCAAAACCAGCTGACTTTTCATGTACTTTCAGTTTTTGAAAATTAGTCCCTGGCAATGATTTAATCTCTCCTCCAAACCAAAAGAGATTAGATTACAATTACAAAGCACCAAAAACAGGAAATGTTGTAAACTCTGACACAGTTTGAACTATGCTGGTTCAAATGACACTGTGCAATTTTCTTAAACGTCACCACTTGTCTCCATGGCTTTTTAACCTTTGACTCCTAGAAGAGTTGCATGAGAAACAGCTTCAAGAATTAAGAAGGGATATTTAAGATACTTCCAAATCATGACACACTTGTATTTCAGCACTGAAGTAATTACAAAAACATGTCTGGAAATAAAAAATATCAAAACAATCCTTCACTATATTTCCTTTGTTGACAGAGCTGGAAGTTCAGTTGGTCAGTGGGATATTCGTGTCAATGGAGGCAAAAATTGTACTTATTGTGTGGATCTTCACAATACACACATTTAATTTCAATGAATTCCCCCAAAGACACACATCAGTTAAGCTTCCACTACCAACATTCATTAGATAAATGGACTATCTCTTTGTATTGTCACCAATTTATTGAAATAGTACTCAGAGCACACCTGGCTCCATAGTTCCTTTTACACAGTTAACTAAGAGAAGAGAGAAAATATTTCTAAGAAAAAAAAAAACAACATTCTTTAGAACAGCAAGTTTGAGATGTGCTACATCCCCAACTGGGATGAGCACTACTCGGAGCCTAGCATCATGCATCCTGGCTTTAACCAGACAATTATTTTAAAAACGAAACAAAAGAGCAATTTTAAATATTCATTAATTTCAAGTATCAACATAATTAAATGACATGCAAATCAGCAGGGAAAAAAAATTAAAAGATAGCCTTTGAACTACGATTAACAGGATCCCAGGGGAAATGAAGCAACCTCCCAGAAGCAGCATACATTGGGCAGCAGGGCAAAGGAGCCTGGGGATGAGCAGGACAGGGGATGCACTCACACACAGCTTCAGAACCATGCAGGACTGATGGACAAGTGCAGAAGCATCCAAAACCCTGGGGAGGCTTCCTGTACTGGGAGACTGGGAGTATGGAAATGGCAAAAAGTCAAAAGGAAACAGATTTTTTTCTGCAACAAAAAGGACCAGATAAGAGGGTGGACTGAAGAGGCTGCCAGGATGAGTGCACTGGACCATGGTACCTGGAGAAAGATGAAGATGTCATTAGCTGTAACCCAGGGCAGATAAGGCAAGGGTAGCCTCAGAAAGGGAATTGTGAGAGTCTCCTGCTGATGAGGCAGCAGAGGTACAGGAATCAGATATGGAGAACTGGAGAATATGAAGGAGTTTGATTCACAGAAGACTGATGAGTAAGAAATGATCAGAGAAAAGGTGAGCTGCGAAAAAAGAGGAGTCCCCCAGATAGGCCACAGATGAGCAGTAAACTGAGACTGGGTCAGGACTGTGGATTAAAGGAAGAGAGGGTACCATAGGGAGATCTCTGTCCATCCCTGGCTCTTCTACTCTGGGTGTGTTGATACTTATGTAGGGCTGCCACCCAATCCTAATACGTGGTAGATTTTATTGTTTGCTATCAAGAATCCTTCCCATCTTGGCTCACTTTCATGAATCAACATCTCATATTTTTGTAGATCTTAAGCACAGGGGGAACACACCTCTTTCTTTCTGGCTTCTAAGTAATGATGAAAACTACTAAAAAAAATTGTTTGCATCCCTCTATTGAACTGTGTTCACCTGCAGTTTAGAATACCCAAGATCTGGGGTTTTATTATAATTATACACACAAAGTCTAAGCTCTGAAAAGAAATGCCACCTCAAATTACAAAGATGTGTCACTGTAACAATACAGTCTTCCTTTTCCCACTAGGGGAAGCATTATCTTCATAATAAATACAGTGCTTAAAACACTCCCCCTGAAATACTAAATCCAGGGTTCATGTAATTTAATGTAAGCTGCACATACATCCAAAGCCATATGCAAACCAAATTAAGAGAACAATATATTGGCTCTGTCTTTTTGCTAAACTGTCCCAATACATATGTTTTGTGTACAATGTAAGAAGTGCTGGAAAGCTGTGCTGCATGGGAGGGCAGGCAAGCAGGGTGAGGAAAGAGCCTTTCAGGAGACACTGGAGTTTTTTTCAACATTGACTGGCATGTTGGCAGCACACATCCCTCACCCTGAGAAACAATAACACTGCTCTCTGCTCCCAAACAGGTCCCCACTCAGTTCAACCACACTCAATGCAGTTTTGCAAAACTGCCTCATAACTCCTATGGGCATTCAGTCTCAAAGATGATTAAAAATTCACAGTTATAGGCAATATGAAGAATCTTGGAGAATGATAAATTTGGCTACCAAGAAAGAACAGCACTGGACAGAGGCAAAGACTTATTTTGTGAAGCACATTTTTATATTTCCAATTTTTCTGATAAAATAAAAGCTTCACTAATGTTTCTTCCTTAATTGATTTTTTTGCACTTTTCTTCCCCAATATTTGAATAAAATGTAAACGAAGGCTCAGGAGGAACAGGCAGTTAGGCTCTCCATCTGGTGCACAACCCCAAAGAAAGACCTAAAGATCCTCTAAACCTTTTGCACATTTATTTTTCAGACAGTTTAAGGTGCATTCAAGCAAAGTCGTTTTGCTTATAGCAATTACCCATATCCCCCTTCTTGAAACAAATGAACAAACAAAAATTTTAAAAGCACTTTCCTTATGCATCCCACAAAGGGGAAGATGGAGAATGAAGAAACATAAGAATATAGCATGTGAATAGGTTTGATTAGTTTTCCAAGTGTTTATTGATGTAACTCAAACTGAGTTTAATTGCCAACATTTGAGAGAACTACAGGACATCATGTAATGCCTAACAGTCCTTCTGCTCCTCTGAAGCAAAACAAATTTCATTGAAGGTACCTTGTAGCTCATTGTCTACACATTGAATTTCTGCTGGTGTAAACTAGCATTCAAGAGTCATATTTCCTCTTTAAGTTGAAATACTAGAAAATATTATCTGAAAAACAGACCTCAAGAAGCTATTAAGCCTACTGTCTCAAGAGAGGATCAACTATACTTCTTCTGGCTAGTGCTTCTCTGGTCTTTCCTAAAACTTAGTACTTAAGTGACCAATCTGAATCCTTCTCCTAGAAATTATATGATTCCCGTCTTACCTGGAGAACAGAAATAATTTCTTCTTATCCACTTATAAACAACCTTTTAGTTAGCTAAAGTTGGGGGTTTTTTTGGTTTTTTTTTAATTTTCTCTCATTTCAGAGAAGTGACATCCCTCCTTTTTTTCCAGACAGGATACACAAGCCTCCCATGGAGGATGGTATGGTACTGTCTCCCTCTGCCATTTGACCCAACATTTACACATAACATTTGCAACACAAAGTAGATGAGAATTTTTTAAATCATTACTAAAATCACTGTTATCTGCTCCTTCCCCACTCTCCACTTGCTACTGTGTTACAGAGCCACTGAGCTGATTTCGTACAGCTGGTGCCAGCATGAGCTGCGTGGGTGTTTATTTACATGGGTGCTTCCACTCTGTTTAGTCGGCCAGGATCTTTCTGGGGAATTTGAGAAAAACTGAGTAGTCTGAATGAGTTCACAGGTATTCCTTTCCCAACGTTTAAAGGGGGTTATTACAGCTTCTCTGTCCTCACATAACTTCTCAAAGATAGCTGCTGACAACTGGAAGACTGCTACAGCCCACTCACCAAAGGTGGAGCTGAGTCTATCTCAGCCAACTCACTCAGTCACTGCCATAATAGAGGGATCATCCTGTTCTCTCCCCTAAAAAGAAGACTATTTTTAAAAGAATAAATCTGCTTTTCACAAGCTAGTGAACTTGAACTGGTTCAGAGTAGGGCAGTTAGAGCAGACGTAACAAGAGTTCAGTGCTAAGCGTAAGAAGATACAGCCAATCACATCAGGCATAACATACAACTACACCCTGGAAGTTCTTATATGCTGGAACTTCAGGCTTACATTCATGAGGCAGTGCTGTAGGTCCACCAACAGCTGATGTAAGCACAGCCACCGAAAGTAGACTTCTCCCTGATGCCCTTCTACCAGCAGCACAAGTGTGCAGTGGACTGGATAGGTGAAAGCAGTTTTTCAAAAATTAACATAACAAAGCATTCTTAAAACATCAAAACTTTTCAGCCAAATCAACTCCCTGCCCTGTTTTGCCACATAACTGAATGAATTCCAGTGGCAGCACAAGAAGGGGCAGAGTTCAGGAGTGGGAGTAAGCTCCTGGGAGTGGGCAGGGGCAGGAGAGAGACACTGCTTCGTCTAATGGCTCTGCAGCTTAAAAAAGCTAGACTGTGAGTGGTGCCATGAGTCTGAGTCATGGGGGTCAAATGACTTTAAAATAACCATCTAATTTTAAGTAGGTTCTAGCTTGCTCCCTTCCCCAAGATAGCTCAGACTCCTGATGATGCATGCATTAACCACCTGAACATATAAGCCTCAGTCATGAGGTTTTCATCTCCAGTTACTAAGGTGCAACTTCTTGCCTTTTGGTTTTTTCTTACCATCTGCAAGCACAAGGAGTATCTATTATGCCCCCAGATTCTTCTATTTCATTCATCCCTTTCCAAGTTTGTCCCTGTATGCCCGTGGTACTTACTTATAAAGGTTTGTAGTAATTTGGCCTCACTGCCATTTTCTGTGGAATGTGCCCCAGCTCCCTCAATCTCTCCAGTGCATCTCTCAATTAGTTTCTGATTACACTTTCTGATTTTCCCATTGCGGTTGTATAGTTTATGCTGCTTAAAAGTACAGCACTAACTGTTTAGTCTTGCTTCCAGCAAGATCCTACCAAAGCATCCCAGAGCCTGTTGAAGACAGTCTACTTCGACTTTATTCTTCCAACTACTTTCTACTTCCTCCCCTTTTCGGAAATTATTAAAACTATCATGCACAATCATCACCAACCACAATTCACAATTCCACACCATTTTCATAATCTCTGAAAGTTCATCTGAACAGGTGAAAACCAAATCTAAAAGGCACATGTCCCTAAAATTCCTTTCTTTTCGATCTTAATAGACCAATACTCCAACAATGTCCCTTTTCAGCCTGAGAAGTTACTTTCAATTTCCCACTTTCCTATGAAAAATGCAACTGGAGTATCCTTATGTTAGAGCTCGTTGTAGGATGTATGTTAATAAACAGGATATTAAGTAACAAAAACTGTCAGAGAAGAACACAGACTGGGAAAGTATGCACACATAGAAAACAGCATTATGAGACTTCACGAAAATTTTGACATGAATGAAAGAGCATTTTATTATCTGTGCATTCCAATTTCTCTGCCACCCCCACAAATATCCCTGGACAGCAGACACATTATCCCTCCTATTCTAAGGACATGTATCTAATCCATTACAGGGCATGCTTGGGTCCACAGAGCAAGCTGTAGTAAGCTGTTAGATTAGTTCCAAGCCAAACATTAACTCTCAATGAAAAAGAATCCCAGATGCCTGGGGAGAAAGGGGGTGGATAAGAAATGTTTGCTGCATTACAGTGCACTGGGTAATAACACTGTTTGAAGCACGTGAGGAAATGAACCCAGGAGATGTACCTTGTCCTAGATGTTCTACCTTTATTTCAGGTCTAGGTGTGAAGATTTGATTTTTTCTCTACCACCTTTCATGCATTTCAGTACTGCACCAAATGAACAGGGCATGGCTACAGGCATGCTTGCAATAAATGCATTATCCAAATCACCCACTAATTAATAAAATAAATAACTCTTTTAATTCAAAACACAGAAGCAGATGGGTTTGCTCCAGACTCAGTTTGCCCACCAAAAAAGTCCCATTCCTTTGATGTAAGATCAGATAATGATGGTTAGTCTAGCAGGCTGTATGATCTCAAAGCATATTTAGCTTGTAAATTCTCAGGCAGTCATCATCATTTGTTCCACAGTAAAGACACATTTAGTGAAGAACAAAAAAAAAAAAAAAAGAAAACAACCCAGTGGGAACTTACTTGCCTGTTTTTGGTTATTGGGAAGACTTTCATTGATATTCCTGGCTTGGCATATTTTTTCCACTGTACACAAAGATGACAAAGGTCATGCAATAGCATTTAAAATTTCTCATAGAACATAAATGAATCATGACTCATCCATGGGTACAGCACGTCCTTTATTTTTTCTCTCCAGTAAGAGATAGTACCAGGTTTTTTGTTTGCAGCTGCACAAACGGAATATGAACGATATATATGCCTGAACATATGTTTCTAAAATTCACAGTGGAACAATTGTACTCAAGTTTTCAAAACTGAGCATACACAAGGCAGTCTGGAAGAACATCAGTAATCTTCACAGTAAACATCTAGTGACGCATATCTCCAACATGTTGCAATACAGGAGATTAAGACAAAAGCCATCTTCAATTAACAGATCAGTGGTGGCATCTGACCATTAGTCTTCCAAGCATTAGTCACATTTGGTCAGCATAACAAGGCTGCAAATATTAGAGCTCCCATATGTTATGTCTTCACTTGACTCCCATCATCTCAGTCACCTTTCCTGCCCTCCCTTGTGTCCACGCTGTCACCCTCCTTCCCACAGCAGCTCCAGGGTCCTCTCTCAGGGAACAAAGGGACAAAAAAGAGGCTTTCTTCTGTTCCCCACTTTCTTTGAGGTCAGAAACATAACAGCCACTCCAAACAGAAATGGGTTTATCCTGGGCAGCCAGGGGCCCCCTGTCTCCCACCTGCCTATAGCTAAAGCAGTGGAGGGGAGGAAAAGCATAGCACCCAGCACCAAGGGCATCCAGACTTCCAAAAGAGCTCCACTGCCATGGCCTTCAGCCAGCGGGGCACAGCTGCTTCCTCCCTAATCTTCATTTCCAGTGATTTAAGGTAAAATTTTTCTCACATGCAGTTCCCTGCTGTAAAATCCATTTGCCTTAAACTTTAGGAGCAATCATCATCATCCTCACCTGACTTTGATGCTCCTGGCTCATCAAACACACTTGGATGCACAGAATTTCATTTATTGCATGAGTTCAGTTGCTACTGTACTAACTTATTAACTGGAGAAAAAAAAAAAAAAGGGCAATGGAATACCCTACATCTACAGGTTTAGGTAGCTTTCATTTGCTGAAGCAATTTTGTGCTTCATAAATCAAGTTGTATATTTAACCACTTTAGGTTAATCTGTATCAGGGAGCACAGCAGAGGCAGGGTGGACATTTTGGCCAATCTTTTAGCTTCAAGTGTTCAATCTCCTGCCTTTCAGCCCACACTGAGGCTCACCCTGCTGTCCTCAGGCAGGCAGAAAGTTACAGTATTACGAAAGAGCCGAGGCAACAAGGCAGAAACACAAGCTAACTCCTATTATGTCATGTAAAGTTTTGTTTAGTACAGACATGAATTAAATTGGCAGATTAATTTAATAGAGCAGAACACAAGAGTGAAAGGCATGACAGCTTGTGTTCCATTTTTGTGTGACACAGAGCTGCCCCTATTAACTTCAAATTATCTCCTTTTATGGACTCCAATCTTTTTGTATTTTTCGCAACTGTAACTGGATGACGGGTTAAATACTCGGAAGAACGCAAGAATGTTTTTTTTCTGCAGCCAGCACAGAGAGGGGAATCGCTGAGCTCGCTGCTTCTATGAAACAGGAAACTGTATTTTGGGTGCATCTGATTCACACTGCATCTGATTCACCCATCACCACCCTTACAATCAATGGCTTTGGTCCCCCAGCCCCTGTGCCATGGAGGGAACTGGAAACTCTACCAATGCTTTTGTTTCCAGTCTTCCACCTGTTTATTCTCACACACTCATGCTTCTTTAAGGTAAAAAACCTTCCCCTAATTCCTATGCCTATAGCTCAAAACAGATTACTGAGAATTTTTATTGTACAACTATACTCATCCTTCCACTCTCCTATAAACAAAACCAGAATGAAAAGCTGCACAGCTATAGAAGCATTTCCACAGCTTTTCAAAATCAAAATATCCCTGACTAACAGACAGGTGTGTTAGCTCAAGCCCACAGGACAAATCAAATCAAATCAATGACAAACACTCCTTTTTCTGTGTCCTTACCAACACAAAGTGGTATCGGTGCCCAGTCCAATGTGCTTGGCATAAGCAGTGGCCAGGCTGGATGCCCTCTCCATCTATCACTTTAATTGCTGAGAAGGATACTGGGAAGTGAAATGTCTCTTCCTCCCTTGTTTTCTACCTTTGATATAGTCAAAGGCAGACAGACAGCTGAGAATCCAGTCTCCTCACAACACCAGAGCCCAGCACTGGGAGCAGGTGGTATGGAAAGCTCATTAAAGCTCAAGAGTGTATCCACAAAACAAATAGAGGAAAGCAGCAAAGCAGGAGCCTACACAAAGGCATCCTTTCTCTCCTCATCTGCAGGAGCCATCTCTCACCTACAAAAGGAACTCTGCAGGCACTACTATTGCGCCTGGAAGTTTTAACTTTCTCTCCAATTCTTTCATCTAAGTACAAAATAGGGCTCAAACTACAGAGGTGAGGAGGTTCATTGAAAGAAAGAAATCATTTGCACTTAACTGGGGTTATTCAAAGCTCAGGCCTCTCAAAACAGTTTTAGAAGCACCTGCTCTTCAAAAGTCCTCGTTTCTGTGAAATGCCTTTCAGGCCCACATGTCCTGCATCTCAGTGAAATGGGGCCTATGCAAGATTCAGATTTTGACCTAAATATGTAGAAAAATTTTAACTGAACAATAATCCATTTTAATACTGAAAGTCATTAATAACTTTTCTGAAAAAGCAAATGCATGGCACTGTAGTACTGAGGTGCCACACTCTTCCCTAGGGATATACTTTAGCCCATACAATACCACTTGGGATTCAAAGTAACAGTTTATGGTTGAGTGATTAGCACTTTATCTGGACAATATTTTTGCTTGATTTTTCCCTCAACTATGCAGGTCCAGCTGAAGTGAGGTCAGAGAGAGGAAGGGTGTTGACAAGTTTTCTCATCTTTGTTGGTACATCTAAACCAGGTGCCTGAAAATGTAAGTAGACATTTCAACACCACTTTGACCTTCTTTGTATATACAGTAAATAACTGGAAACAAATTCATGCTTCATTCTTATGGCATTCTTCAAACAAAACTGAGCAGGCCTGGTCACATCCTCAGCCAGGACAAGTGATCAGCAGCGCTGCTCATCTGGGTACAGTCCTCCTGGAGTGGGCAGGACTGATGACAGAAACCATGGTCACCCCTCAAGGCCATATCCCACTGCTGGAAAGCTGGACAAACCACTTGGCAAGTCCAGAGCCTGCTCCTTCTGATCAGTTTTGAACTTCAAAAAAGCTGGTTCACAGCAATGAATGGATTTTTACAGATCCCAAAGCATCACAATAAATCTCTTCACCTTTTACTTCCAATATGTGGTATTTTTAAATCCTTCTTTCTCTAACATATACAATCCATTTATAGCACACAAATTTTATTTTAAAAATTAATGCCACACAAAACCATTGCACATACAGTGCCCCAAAAAACAGCTGGAAGAATGACCATGTTAGAAACACCATAATAAAAGGAAAACAAAGTTTAAGACTTATGTACTGCAGAAGTCTTAATCTAGGTATCGACCTATTTCTCACCACCTACAATCAAAACTGTTCTACAGTGAAAATTAGACATATCTCCTAACAAATACATGTACTACCTCAAAATACAGATACCCCAGACTTTGGCAGAAATAAAGCCTGACCCTCAGCACATGCACAGGCATCTCTTGCTATGAAATTGTGAATGGAAAATTAGAAGCAAAGAAGCTAAAGGCAGAGCTAATAACACAGATGTACATTAGCAGTTTGAGTCTAAGAATGTAAACTTACTTATAGGGTGAAAACAAGATTGGCATTCTATTGGCATTACTTCATTTTAGTACTGTTGCTTAATCTGTATATCTAATTCCTCACATAAAGCTTGACTTTGTGCTAAATAAGAAATGCCTTTGCACTCCACCAGCAGGCTCTGTCCGTTTTACAAAGAGGGAACATCCATTTATTTCATCTAAAGGTCAAAAGTGAAATGCCTTTGGGAGATCCCATGCAACCTTAAAATAAAAGTCGCATTCCTAAACTCCGAACTATCTAGAATGCAACACAATGTCATAATTATTCCTTTGAAAATGTAAAACAATTGATCATTTATATTAAAAGCAAAACTCTTTAAAAAGAACTGGTCCTAAAAACCAATGAAATACCAACAGTGAGAATTTTAAATCTTGCTGTTCAAGAAGTACAACTTATTTTCCTTGCAGTTTTACACATTATGGAAGTCATAACACCCATAAATGTTTAAAAGATGTGATGTAATCCTACTATTTGTTCACTTTGAATAAAAGGAAAACAATTCTTATTCAAACACCACTAGTAGCCAAAGCAGCCAGTCCCACATTCCCTCAAACTTTTTAGTGATTCTTAGTAGATTATGTTTATGCCATGATACCTACCTGCAACTATTAATCAATATTTACTGATCCCATTTAGCAAAATCAGAACAAAGAACTCCAGTGGAGCAAGAACTTGTGGCTGTCAGGTTTCTTATAGCTTCCTTCTTCATTTCTAAGTCTTAGTACAGCCCTAAGCCCAATGTTCAAGATCTAAACTGAAGCTCACTGAAGCAACAGGTAGCTTTTTAGTTCTTCTAAGCTTCAAAATTATTGAATGTGCAAGCCATAAAACACCTGCTGCAATATTACACTTAACCTCCTAATTTTTCCCTTCTACTGTACTTCTGCTAAACTTATTAACAGATTGAAAACAACACATTTCTTTTTGTCCTAAAGGCTACATAAAATTACATTACACTGCTTATCCAGCTTCACAGCGTCAAATCACTTTATTCAGAAGAGGCATATCATGATCTTTTTGGGCAACTTAAGACCTTTTTTGTAATTAATTACCACTTTACACAGATAATTAGTACAATCTCCCCATACACTGTGTGGTTAGTACATGTATAATGCACACCAGGTTGATGATTACGTTCGAGGTGCTCACTGCCATCAGTAGATACCTGGGGCTACCAGCAGTGCACAGAAGGCACCATGTGTAGGAGGACAAGTCTTGTCACAGTGCCAGTGCTGATCTTCTGAAAGATACTCTCTAAGGAGAAACATGCTTAGGAAAACCTCAAGTTTTACACAGTTAACAGTAATATAAAATTTTCTACTACCAAAGATAATTCAAAACAGGTTGCAAAAACCTGCATCTGTCTACATGAGGCCTAAAAACAACCATATTGCTGTTTCACCGTTGCTTCATCTAAATTCATAGATTTTATCATTCTCCAGTTGTTTCAACAAAGCTTTTAGCTAGTTTTAAAAGCTCCATATTCGTGACATAGAAAGCAGGTTTGCAAGGAAGTCCTGCAGCATCTGACTTTTCTATTTTCTCACGGCAATTTTAAGCATAGGAGACAGAGATAAACACAACACAGAACCCCGCCACAGCAAAAGCCCACTGAACTCTTTCCAAGGAAAAAGACAGTTGTTCCATGAACTCTTCCATGTTTTCAGACATATGAATTATATCTGGCAATAGTTCAACAGAAAGGAAGGAACACCAAAGGAGAAGCACAGACTAAGCATTTATAATCAAACAGATTAAGCAGCTGTAAACTGGGAACTCCTGCTCATCAGCAGTTAAAAGGGCAAAATACTCAAATATATACAATGCTAACATCAAAACCTGTAGTTTGCTGCCTACTCTTTTCCTGCTTAATACAGACAAAGCTTGTAGGCCTGCCAATGTATGTAAGGTCAAATGGCTTCATGTGAAGAAAGATGGGTAAGACTGAAATAACAGTCAAATACATGAGGGCTGGACTATTAAGGCACAAGAACAAGGAGAAAAAATATGACAGGTAAGATAAACAGATATTGTAAACATAAAGTAACCAGTACAGTCAGGTGAAAGACACTGGGCTGAGAAAATGAGAAGGAAGAAGCAAAAGTGCAGTCTCTTTGGTGGACCAAACTGTAGTGTGGATTAGACACAGAAAAATGAATCTCCATTTCACCACTGCTTACAGTAAGCAAATGTGAAGCCTGTCATAAAGGATTTCAAATACCACACCTTCCTTCTGCCCTGGGAAAGTGATGGAATAAGTGAAAGCAGCAGGGAACTGGTACCTCTCAACACAATCTCTGTGATGTAGCTATGCTTCATAACCTTAGGACTGGGGGAAGAAAAACATCTTTCATGAAAGAATCAAAATGGAAAAATAATGGCATTTTCTTCTTTTTTTTTTTTTAATCAACTTACTTTGGTCTTCGAATTATTTTTGGAGGTTTTAAATCTACAGTCTTCTCCTTCCAAGCTAAAGCAAGTTAGGAAATGCAAATTAAGGTTCTTCTGTGAAAGCTCCATACAAGCCTGCACTGAGCAGAAGGTTCCTTTCTCCTCAAGGAGCTCTTTTGCTCTCCTAACAGGCTGCAGTCATTAAATTACTGCTGCTCTGAGGCAACCCAAGCCTTCCACACCAGCCTGGCCTGGCCAAGGTCACATCACTCCATCTGCCTTGCATTTCTCCTGCCTGGCAAGCCACAACAAGGAACTCTGGTAGAAAACATCTATCCTTTCTAAAAATAGGTATGAGCTGTGAGAGAACATGGCTATCCCTAGCCAGCACCAGCCCTACTCACACCCATTTAATATGAAGAATGTGAAATCTCAGCACTAGGCTCTGCAACCCTAAAGCAGACTGCTTGCATGCCTGCTGCTCAGTTGCTGCTGTAGTGGAGGATGCACAGAGAGCTGAGACAGACAACTGGAAAGATATTTCCTGGTTCAGGCAGCTGACTGGTGCCCTGGAGAATGGGATCCAGTCCCTGCTTCTCCCATGAAATCAACTGAAGACGCTGCACAAATCATTTCCACACTTTTCACAGGCAGTCACTAATTATACATTCCCCATTTTTTCTACTTGTTTAGTGTTGGATCTTTTCTCAAACCAAAGATTTCAAAGTCCTGGCTTCAGCTGAAGTTACTGTGTTAAAAGCAGACTATGAAATGCTACTGAACGCTAATTAGGAGGTAATTTTGACATTACCTTTTCCAGGCTTCCTCTCCCAAAGAGTCAGCAAATAGCTATGAAATCTTTAGGAAAGGTTAAAGCACCACTCTGGCTTGCACAGACAGAATGGGATGAAAAAACTGAGTGCAGCAATACACTGCCTCCTTCCTTCTGGGGAGTACGCATATAAAAATCAGCACATGCTTTCTCAAAACATTCAGGTATTGCTGTGATAAATGCCATAGGAAGCTCTTGAGAAGCTGAATCCATTTATTTTGCCTTCAAAGCACATCTTAATTATTAGACCTTAAGTAAGAAACAAGTCCAGAAAGTGAAGAGTAAGGCAAAAATTCCTGCATCTTCCCCTGCTCAGCGAGTACATTCTGTTCCATGTATTGAATAAGATGTGATCCTGTGAAACCCATCAAGCAATTAAAGGCTAGAATGATGCAAAAGGGGCCCATGTTTAGGTTGCACAGAGCTTGACTATGAAAACAGATTATTCCTTAAGCATTTTCTCTGTAGGAAGACATTAATATGTCAGCACACGGCCAGTGGTGAGAAGGAAGCGCATCTGACTATACATCATGCATTGAATGGCCACTGCCCTCCCCGTGCAAACAGGCTAGAGAGAAAGCAAGGCTGCAGCTGGCAGAAACCAGTTAACAGCTGGCTGTGAGCAGAAGGTCAGCCCCACTCATCCTCCACCCTGCTGTAGGTCAGTCCAGCTCCGAGGTGAAACCACACCTTGAAGCTGTGGTTAGCCCGGTTTCTGCGGCACAGCCCCAGCCCCGCTGCCGCTGACAGCTGCGGCCTGGCCCCGCTCCCGCCGCAGGGCCCGCAGCGGCCGTCAGGAGCCGGCCCTGTCAGGAGCCAGCCCTTCCAAGAGCCGGCCCTTCCAAGAGCCAGCCCTGTCAGGAGCCAGCCCTTCCAAGAGCCTGCCCTGTCAGGAGCCGGCCCTTCCAAGAGTCGGCCCTGTCAGGAGCCAGCCCTTCCAAGAGTCAGCCCTGTCAGGAGCCGGCCCTTCCAGGAGCCAGCCCTTCCAAGAGCCGGCCCTTCCAAGAGCCAGCCCTGTCAGGAGCCAGCCCTTCCAAGAGCCGGCCCTGTCAGGAGCCGGCCCTGTCAGGAGCCGGCCCTTCCAAGAGTCGGCCCTGTCAGGAGCCAGCCCTTCCAAGAGTCAGCCCTGTTAGGAGCCGGCCCTTCCAGGAGCCGGCCCTCCCAGGAGCCAGCTCCGGGAACCAGCCGGGCTGAAATGGGCTACAGCTCACAGCAAAACCCTCGCTGACGCTGACATACATGAGAAAAAGGAGTGGAAATGTCTCTTTTGGCAGCCCTGTGGGACACAGCCACTTCAGCGTCAGCCAGCAAGTCAGTCCAACCTGCCTCCCTATCCTGTCCAACCCTGTTAAATTAATCACAAAACATTTACAACAGAGACCAAAAACCTTCACTGCCAACACCTTGCTGGTGTGGTTAACTGTTCTCCTAATCCTACTACGATGGCAGCACAAAGGCTTGCTCAGAAGGCTGCTTGTTCTCGTTACTCTCTAGGGAAAGGCAGCAGATCTTTTCCCCACCACCGGGTCCTGCAATACTTCACTGCTACCTGATAGTGTGGGGCAAGGAGCTGACAGTGGCTGGGAGCCCTCCTGTTCAACTCCACATGGAAAATTTTCTACAGGCAAAAAACAGTGCTTACAAAAGTCGAGTCACAGCTATCCCTCACTTTATAACCGTGTTTATATTTCAATGTTTTTTCTGGATATCTCAAAAACATTGCATTTTCAACACAAAATGAGAGTGAAGTCAGCTGATTGGATGCTTGCTTTGCATTTCCATCTCAATTTCAGTATTTCAGCACATGAATACAGAAAATTTTATTTTCAATATGATGCGATAGAGTGATTTAATATTTGTACATGTATTTAAGACAGGTACAGTATTTAAGTGCTCACCAAAAACTAAAAGTAGTGAGGAGAATGAAGAACAGAAGCTGTCTGCTGTACTTCCTAAAATAGATTTACACGAGCTTTTCCAAATAAAAAACACCCAGAGATGCCTAAAATTTTTGGGATTAGGTGTAGTTTCATGCCTTTTATTCTGGAACTCTACATTTACCTCACCCACTCTTCAACTGGTGGAGCACACATCAAGTATCCCTGAGAGACAAAGTACTACAGTATACAGATGTGCCTATTTTGGAAGCAGTTGGATCACTTTTCCCTACGAGGTCAGGGTTTTCAGACCAAAAGAATAGCTCTACTGTTTGTTATCCAGCTGAGAACAGCCTGGATTGCCTGTCTTGTTCAATGCTGTAAATTTAACTGTAAAGAATAAAATCAGTCCCCCCTAATTTCAATTAGCAGTGAAGGAAGAGGAGAACAGGTAACATACTCTCCTATAATGACACAAAACTTTTTACAGTTATTTGCAACAATCCAAAGCTTATCACTGTTTGGCAAGCCTTTCCTTTATTCATTTACTTCATTTCCCCTTCTTCCACTGAACAGGAATTTCATGTTAAGCTGGAAAAAAAAATTAAAAAGTTAAAATTTCCATTTCCAAAAGACTATTTAAAATTATTAAAATAAATTTATATGGAGATCTTGGCTGTTTTTACCTGATAAAAACTGTCAGGCATCATAAGGTATGCAGGTTTAAAGCTATTCTGTCTTACTACTTTTATTTTCCTCCTCTACCTTTACTCATCTAAATAATTCTGTGAATACTTGCTGGTTTGGCTAGAAAAAACCAAGATTTTTCTATTTTGGGGTCCTAGGCAGAAACAATTTAGAAATATGCTTTTATGTAATTATTTTGTGCTCCAAGAGGATCAGAGAGATATAGCCAAAACCACTGGGTGGAAATCCCAAGTTAATCTGGTACATCATCTTGAACCCATCACAGAATTCCCCTTGATGATTTGTCTTTTTTCCCATTCTGATATTTAGCCTCTGCATTTAAAGTTTTTGTCTCTGTGGTTACTGCAGAAACACCTAAAATGAGAGCAGCAAGGGCCAAGACAGGAAAAAGCTTGGCAACCCAGAGTTACATGTTAGGTCATGAGGGCCAGTGTGCTGCCAGCTTTTGAGTGTGTGAACTCCTTTTATTCCTGAAGCTGATGATACTGAAAAATTAATCTTCAATCTCCATCAAATTCATTTTTATTACACACTTTCAGGTTTTGTATAAACCCTATCACAGAATATCACACAACTTACTTATATCTCACTTTGAATATCAGGAGGTTTTGTTCTCCTTACTTCACTTTTAGGAAAGGGAGACACAGAGAAGCTAAAAATACTGCCTTAGGGCTGCCAAAGCAGCCTGTGGCAAAATAGGGACTGGATTTCTGCTCCCACATGTGAACTCAGCCACACTCAGCTGCACTGGATACTGCCTGCAACATTCCCCTCAGCCCAGCAGACCAGCTCCAAGCTCTCCTCACCCTTGGAATGAGGAGGAATGAGGATCAGCAGGAATGAGATCAGCAGCTGAACAGCATTATGGAGCTGGAGATCCCTGCTGTCTGCTCAGACAGGGTATGCAGGCAGCTGGAGCTGCTCAGGGAGGAGAGACCCTTCCATGCACCAGTGGGGAAAGGGGAAAGGGAAGGGATGGTACCAGGTTGGTACTAGGCCAAACTCCTTACAAATATGCCAGATTCATCCCTTCAGGCTGCAGGACCTGAACTGTTTGCAATTCTGCCTGTAGCTGAGAGAGCAGGTGGATGTGGAGCAGGAGAGGAACCACTGGGGACACAACGACTGCACTGGAACCTTCAGATAACAAATGACAGCTCTGGAGGGGTTTGTGGCACATGGTGCATGTCCAGAGGCAACATTGGAGACCTACTTCTGAAACACACTCCATCTTTGGACAGGATGCAATGCCCATATCTTCAAATCTAAAAACGTCTGATGAACTTATCAGTGAACAAAGTGAAATGGAAAATAAAACCTTAGACTGCACAGTGAGAAAGTTTGTAATTTAACCTGAAAGAACAGAAAAAAACACCCCAGCATTTTATTTTTACCACTGAATCAGAATACAGGCTAGGACAATTTTATCGGCAAGGGAAAAGACATTAATTGGAACTCTTATTCTTCTGTGATTATCTCTCAAGATCCATGGTCCTCACTTAGATGTGAGAGCTCTCCACAGGTTTTAAAGGTGTTGGGAGAGTGGCAGGAGGGTATCACACTTTTCCTGAAGAAAAATAAAATGGAATGAGGGGAAAAAAAGAAATAGTATCTGCAACAGATAACTGCTTATCAAAATGAGGTTTTATCACCATTATGCATAATGCATCTCTTAGTCCTAAAATGAGTGAGCCATGCTAGATTTGTTTGCATGAAATGAATGATAAAATACTTTTGAATATTACATGTAATACTGAAGGGATTCTACTAGCACATACTTCCACACGTAGGCACCAATGGCATATGGCTAGAACAAAGAAAAAGAAAATGCTGAAAAAGATAAGGTGTCAGTATTAGTATCAGTAACTTCTAAACAGAAATGAAGATTTCAGAAACAAGTATGTGCATAGGTACTTCACTCTACAATAAAAATAAAGGAGATGCTTCTGGTAAAAAAAAAATCTTAGTCAAGAAACAAATATGCCAATACACAACAGCATACTTTGCACAGGACTTAGTACAGATTGCAGTGTACAGGAATTGTGTTTGGCTGATACTGCAGGTTCCAAAATGAAGTTGTTTATTCAAACTATTTATAATTTCAGAAAAAATTCTGATAAATGTAAATGCAGTGGTAATACATTTTCATTACCCTAGCAAGTACTTTACTGCCTATTCTAACACAAAAATACATACTATGTATTTCTTTTGCATTTTTCTCCAATTTTTTTCTTTCCAGTATTTTGTGATAAGGCATGAAAAAAAAACCAAAAACCAAAACACACAAAATAACCAAAAGCCACCTTTTACTCCTTTTGGATTGCTTTTTTTTTTTCCCAAAAAAAAAAAAAAAGCCCATATGTATTCCTGCATTTCACATGGATTCTAAATGCTGTGATCTGTACCAACTGTCAGATGTCCTTAAAAAATAGCAATAATAAACCTGCTGGGCACAGCTACAAAACTTCTGGGTTTCAGTCAACCTTATATTCTTAGTTTCTCTTTCCTGCAATCACCTCTGGACTTAAAGACCGCTAAGTAATCCATCTCCTTGGCAATGTTAAGAGTTACAAGGAGAAAAACAGCATACCAAGAAATACATCCACCACCTTTGAAGGCAGCTTGAAGTGTTCATTTGACAGAGTGAAAAATTAAGCCAAACTATATAGAAAAGGTTGTCTTATACTCTACTGATAACATTCTAGAGGATGTCTCTTTGTTAATGTCTTTATTATTAAAAAAAAATCTCTTTGATGACTCAGCTGAGAGCCTGAGGAGACACTTCTCCCTCAGTAATTTACCTTGATCACAACACCTAAGTAGTTTCTCACCTGTCAACACATCCAGAAGCTTTTAATGGCTTTCCAACATTAGACAATAGCATATATTTTCATTTTCATGTGCTATATTTTAATTGACTCAGTTTTTAGGAGGTGGTGATAAGCTCATCATCACAAAGCCCCAACAATGAAACAAGCATGAAAAAATTAAGTGATTACAGACATGACATTTTGGACTTTCAGTCTGGGGAACAGAGCAAGGCTGGTTATAAGGGAGGAAAAGAGGCACAGAGCATCTGACCAGCCTGTATTTTCCATCTGTAGGCCTGTCAAGATAAAATCATCCTCAGACATCCAAGCTGATGAAACTCATTTTTATTCTGCTGATCAAGATCACTAACCTTCTTCTCTGCATGTAATAATTCTTCAGTGGCAAAAGTAATTTCTCATGCCATAATAAATTGATGAAAAACCTTAGGAGTAAGAAAAGACACATAGATCTTAATGACATTTTCTGGAGTTTTTACAGCTTCTTCCCTCCCTTTTCTCATGGCCTGTAGGTTTTGAAGGGAATGCAGCTGGCATTGCTCTGGCTCCCTACAGCAGTCAGCTGGAGAGTTCAGCCTCAAAGGCAAATTCAGGAAGGGATGGAGCAGCACTACCACTTCAGGCTCTACTGGAGAGCAAACCTCTCCAGTCCTAGCAGGACAGGCAATGATGCAATCTCACCGGACACCCTGGAGCACACAGGAAGAGATGAAGGGTCTGACTTGGGATGTACAGCCCACCAGCTGATATGCACTCCTCTGCCCCTCCCATGGGATGATGGGCAGTGGGTTCTGCTGCTTCTCCTGCAGGAGCACATCCTTGCTGCTGGCTAGTCCAAGCCTCAGCAGCTTCAAATGCCAGTGCTGACAGTGGGTAAAAGGCAAATCATGTTGATTCACCTGCAAGGCTTAATGTGTAGGAGGCACCAGCCAGGAAAGAAAATCTGGAATATCTTTTCCATACACCACAGCAGAGCAGGTGTAGGGAGCAAGCCGAAACACCACCTGCCCCCCAGGAGCACAGCACACACTGGAAGGCACAGAAGAATGGCAAAGTGTAGCTGTTGGCCTTACCCAGACAATACACTTAGAAATTATTTCTTCACCCAGCTGCTACCTCAGCACTTCATCACAACATGCAAAGTGCCTTGACTCTTTTACATTCCCATCCCTTTTCCACCTTCCCAAACAAAGGCAGGTAAATAACCAGTCTAAAGAAAATGAAGGCTTCTCCAAAAACAGACCCAGTTTTTCACTTAATGGTTCACTAAATAATTCCTGCAGCCAGTCAGATATTGAAGCATCAGCACCAAAATTTAGTCAAATGACTAATTCCTATCAATTATATCACTTGATATTGGGCTATCAGGATAATAACAATTGATACTTATGGAAACACACAAATCACTATCCATCATCAGTGACAACTGTGAGATAGGTTAATTATGAATGTACATCATAACTTTGCCTTTAGCATGGTGTGACTCAGATTTAAAAAATGCAGCTTCCATCTAATTCTATAAATCTAAGCACAGAAATTCTGCACTTCATACTTTCAAACACAGCAAACAATAGTCACAAGAAACAGATTACTTTACATGCAAACTTACAAATTCTGGTTTTAGGAGTGGTGTTGGACAAAAGCTTTACATTTTACCTAACATAATAGAAACTCATCAGTTGTCCTCAGGTACAAAAAACTCATAGAAGAGGCTCATATTTTAAGCACATCACAACATTCAGTTTTTTTCAGCAGTACCTCCTACGATAATATGTGCAGCTTCACAAAAAATCTCATTCGGTTTTCAAGACTGATTTGATGTGATTTATGGATGTCTGCATTCAGAACTATGAAATATTTTTCTAGACAGCTGAACCACATTTATCAAAAAAGTAGGGATATTAACCAAAACAATACCCAACATGACATAATCACATGTGCAGCCTCCCATATCAATCAATTTCACAGTTTCCCTTGGACAGTACAGACACACACTGCGCCATGTGCAAACCCGTCCCATGTAATTGCCAATTACCCTTCCAATCATGGCGCACATCTGAGAGGGACCAGGGAGGGAAACGCAGAACTTTTCACATTTTGGCCATGAAATGTTCACACTTTAATCTATGATGTTTAATGGGGATTTACAAAAAACAAAGAATTCCTTGTGAACCATGTGGTACAGGACAACAGTCCAGCTAAAATAAACCTGAGCTCAACAGAAGACACTCACTACCCAGACTGCTTTGGCATTGCGTTAAATTCTGCATGCTGCTCTATTTTGCAAGTTAAATTGGTTCTACTTAATTATAACCAACAGGACACTATTAAAATAAAGGATATTGCTGTATTGACATTGAACAAATATAAAAAGTTTTCCGCTGAAATAGAGTCCAGACGTGTATGTCTGTCCATGCACAGATGTGTCTTATATTGTGTGAGTAACTAAAGTTCTGCACAGAATTGTTAATTTGCAAACTCTGGACCAAAACCAGAAAACATAAACCTGTGTGCCCACTACACAGGGATCATGTAAATGCCATCTCAGGCCTTAATACAGGGTCAGTTAATCTTGATAATATCCTAGTTGTGTTTTGCACAGTTGCATTTTCTGCAGGCCTGGCAGTATCCAAAGAAGTATATCTAGAGGACCAAACAGACCTTCTCCTCTGGCTTCCACATTGCCAAATCAATTCTAGCACCAGCAGCTCCTGTGGTATCAACGCGAAAGTTTTTTTGGAATGCAAGAAAGGCATTTAGAACAAACACCTTTCAGTGGATATATATTTTAGTGTGTATATTACCTTTGCAAAGGCTGTGGGAAGACAAATAGGTATAAGGAAGTCATTTGCTAGGCTTGCTCCTTTAAAGATTTTATTTGAAGGCACTAAAAGGAAAATGTGTTTTTTTATGACAGCACACAGAAGCATTCTCACAAAACAATCTTTCTAATTTTTGAACTATGCGGTTTTTTGGCTTTGTCCTGTCACTATCATCTTCTTTGGCCTCCTTGATACTCCAGACAAAAAACCTTTCCACATTCATAGCCTCTTTGACTACTCTAAAAATCAATTAAATGGAAGCTGAAATTATTAACTTTGAGGAAATGAGTCTGCACCTGGCAGGACAGAGGGCACTGAGCTACAATCACTACAAGGTTGACAGTTGTATGCCTGCACATCTCAGGGGCTACCATTCAAAGCTTCTCTATGCTTATGACACATCCAGTCCATTTAAAATCACAAGCTCTGTCCCAATCAAGCACATAATTCCTGGAAAATGCATCAGAAATCAGCATCCACTGTTTGTTTGACCAGTGTGAATCAGAGCACATTTTCAAAGGCATGTTCCCAGAAAGATGGATCTGCTTTTCTGCATGATTTGAACTATTATTTTGGCATTCTCAAGGGCGTGAGCCGAGACATTATTTAACCCAATGACTTTAGGCACTGGTACAACATTTGCTGGATCACCAAGGTCCATACTGGGAAGTAAGGTTTAAAATAGAAATAGAAAGTCACAGACAGTAGGATTATATTGCATAAGAATTAACAGCACCTCAATCCATGTCTAAGTCTTGTCCCAGCTGATATTTACCAGTAACAATCATGGAACAGCCCCTTCCAGGCTGGGACTGCCAGCTGGAGGGTCCCCACAACTGGTGGCAGCAGCCAGGACCAAGAGCCAGCTCCCACAGCTGTTGTCCAGCTAAGCAAAACTTAAGTGCAGGGCTCTAGCACTTAGTTCTTTCCCTTTTTCCTGACCTTTCTTCGTGCCCTGCTTTCTACTCTGGCCACTGGAGATGCATCATGCAGCCTCGACTCCTTAGAATCACTGTGCCATTAAAAAAAAAAAAAAAAAAAGAACACATAGACTTCCTAGGATAATGTTAAGCTTTTTACTTTCTTTTCACTTTCATTTATGCCGCTTGCTATTCCCTGCTTTTCTCTAAAAGTGTCCAAAAAGTGTCCATGTTGATTCCAAAAAATGCAGCTGCTCTTAAAGATACAGCCCCAGTCAATACACTTGAACAAAAAAAAAAAAAAGTTTCAATAAAAAGTTACTCATAATTTCCTCAAGTAAAGCTGTCACATTACAAGCATCTACACAGCTTTAGTATTCCTTGCCTCTTTAACAAACTGCTAAAAGCACATGTATATTTTCAGCTAAAAAAGTCTTCTGAGTTTTGGCCACAATTAGTGCCTGCACATATATCTTGGCTTTATGGCAGCCAGAACTCATCATTTTTACTCTGCTAGCAGATAACTGACTTACCATTGCCATAAAAGGGACAAGCTTCAAGTACAATATGAAAATTCCTGGAATGCTTGAATCTATCCTCATGTAGCTGATTCTTCCCTTAATGTGTGCACTATGAATACAAACTATTAATGCACTAATTTCTCTTTAAACTTTTGTTCTAATTCTTGACAGCCCCATCAGTCCATACCAGTGTGATTTTTCAACCTTATTTGGGTTTCATTACAATCTTAGGATTTGTTTCAATGTTTTTAGATTAACAAATATTTCAACAGAAGTTTTCAGTAGACTAGAAAACAAGTTTTCTTCCACTAGATAAACAAATGGACTAATAAGACCAAAAGACTTACAATATCTAGTCAGCACATAGCTATCCAGTGAAAATGGGCTAATTTGTTCTATCCCTTAGCTACAACTGAAACATTTGTCATGACAAAGAGAAAAAATAAAAGAAAGAACCTTTCTCATTCTGATTTCTGTATACTAAACTAAGAACACCATAAATCATCTACTAAAAGAAAACCAGCTAATAAAACAATTTGTTTTCCACTAAGTTAGTGATTATTTGCATGAAAAATTACATACTTCATTATGAATTTCAAACATGAATTATCTATAGGAAGAATCCTGATGTAAAAATGGCATTGATCATTGACTATGATGAACTAGAACTCTTTCTCCCACTAAAGCATTTAGAAATGCTCTACCATGTTAATTCCCCAGTGTTAAGACAACATCCACATCTACGGAAGACATATTGAGAGGGCATCTTGACTATAAGAAAGGTTGAAACCTTAGACCTCCCATGTAGCCAGAGAGATCATAAATCCCACAGCAGCTGAGACACACATGGGCAGAGAGAAGGCTGGACACTGGTGTTTAAAGGCAGTAGAGGAGATGAATGCTACTTGCCTCAAATACCTTTTTTCTAGCAATGTTAGGGAACACCACCGGACTTCTGGCACCTTTCAAGAAAGTTTAACATCTAAACCTGATTTGTGGCTTTCATCTTATCTCAATGCAGAGATGAAGAACAGAGTTTGCAAACTGGAGCTGCTCAGTGCATCTCTTCCACTCCCACTTTAACAGTTGGGCAGGGATCTCCAGGGGGGTGACAGACCTTACCTAAAAACTTTCTGTTTCCCAGCTGCAGCATTTGAAATGTTCTTTAATAAGGTATATGTTATCTATAGACAAGATAATGGATAGTTTGTACCCTGCTTCAGTCTTCTATAAAAAACTACATCTCTTCTCAACGCAAATGACCGAACTCACTTGATTTTTAATTACAATATTCTAGTTTTTCCTACCAATCTAAGTGTATTAAACCAACTATTGGATTTATTTTATAACTCTGATAATTTCTTCTGCTGGCTCCCTCTCAGCTATCTTAAAAATCTGCATGTCAAAATGTGGTCTGTCACTGCCACACGCAGATGAAAGCCACAAAAAGATGAAAGAAGCTTAATTATTACTTTGCAATTTGTTTACTCCACACACTTGACAGCACTTTGTATTTTGTCCTTCACATTGTTCTGTTGAAGAAGCACACCCTTCCTCAGACCCTGCGAGAAAGAGGCTGTCTGCCAGCAGCAGTAAAGGTGAAGGCAGCGGATGCATGCAGAGAGAAAAAAGGCATAGGAAAGGAGGGGAACAGAGTATGATTAGTGATTCTCTTGAATCCACACAAAGAAACCCTTAAGCTTACAAGAGATTCCATAAAAGTAGCTGAATGATATTGCTAAAAACCCAATTACACGTTTTATAAATTAAGTTGGCTCATTCGTGGTAAATCTTAAGCCATTTACTTCAGAACATGTGTGAGAACAGCCTTCTTTAGATATAAAGGTAGCATTAAAAAAAAAATCAAGAAAAAGGAAACCTATCCTTTTCCAGCTCTTCTTTGGCTTCCCTCATTTCATTTTCTGACATGTCCTTTTAATCATGGGGCTGTAAGGCAAGCCAAGCCAAAAAAAGGGAACTTTTTTGCCGTCTGTGAGGCTGACTCATCTCCACCCAAGCAGATTCCCAAGCTGCTGGGTCCCACTGGCATCTGCTGTCTGCACCCAGGCCTCAGCACCTTGCACCAGAACTGCACTGATGTCACTGGAACACCCCAGCACAGGTATAAAAGCAGGACTACAATTCTCATTGGAACCCTTAATTACAGGTTTTCAATGCTTGATAACTTCACAAATCAGAGGTGAAAAGGGGCAGTTCCTACCAGCATCACACAAACACCTACGCTAAGAAGAGCTAATACAACATTAAGGCTTACAATGTTTTTTGCCCATGTTGGAAATATAATGAAAGCACACCATGTTAAAGAAGTTTCCTAAAAAAGACATATTTGAGATATTTTGAGATGCCAAAGTGGTAAAAAGTGAGCTGAACAGAGTATAGTAGAAGTACAAGGGACTAGAAGTTGAAGTGCTTTTGAACATCTACACTGTACTTTTCCAATTTAGAAAGTTTATTCAAGCTCCTCCTTCTGTAAGAGGATATGTCAGAGATAAAGGAAGATTAAACAGTCAGTTTTTTTCATCCTATGACTGTTTGTACATGCCAGAGGGTAAAATGGACTAGTTTTTTGCACTAGTTATACTCTTTATGAAGAATACATTTGCCTATTTCTTTACTGTAACTCACCTCAGATTACAACAGCATAATGGTAATTACATATTGATAATGTTTTAACTTGTCCTATATTTTACTGATACATTGTCCAAGACACTGCAGCATAAAGACTCTTGAAGGGTTAATGCCACATACTTTTCTGATGTATTAAATCACCAAGAATAATTCCAGCCAGTCACAACCCAAAGAAATCAAAAAATTTATATTCCCACACACATCATTACATTGCAGCAGTACTTTACACCTTCAGCTACTCACTAAAGCCACAGGTTGCTCTTCCATTCAGGTCATAGCCCATGCCCAAATTTTTCTCTCTGATCAAATCTTGCAAGGTGTTAAGGTGTTAAGTGTTTATGATGGGAAAGTCAGCGGAAATTCTGGGAAGGGTGTACTATGTAACTTTCAAACACTGATGAAGTAAGTCAATTTATTCTTGTGTAGAGGTTGTTGAATCTTCCTTTGTTTAGTCTAGTTCTATAAAAAGAACAATATTCCTAAGCCTATCCCTAAAGAAGGTTTCTGACATTTTAGAACATTTTAGAACATTTTAGAATAGTCTAAGCAAACGCAGATTTATGTGCTACATTGCTCTACATAATCAGGGCACCTGACAGAATATACATCCAGCATAACCTCAGGCCTTATACAAACTAGTGACATCCAGGATTATAAACACCAAGCAGACAAGTTGCAATGAAACATTGCAGTAGTCCTGCAGGCATTTGATACAAACAGAAGCAAAACTTGTACAGCTTGGGTTGACAGTCCATGAATGCACTTGCATATGCTGAAACTCAGCAGGTTCAGAGACTGCGCTCACCAACATGGCTGGCAGCAGGCAGGTGCATGTTTCCAAAATGTCCTGCCCTCCTCTCCCACCTCCAGCACCCCATGCCATGATGCTGTAGAAGTGGCCAGAGGGAGAGGGGAAGTTGGCAGAGAGGACAACAGGTATAAAGACATTCCTTTTGGTGCAAGCAGTCACCAGGCCTGTCCCCTTGTCCCCAGAAGTGCCCATGCATTTTTCTGTGCACACCTATTGAGTAATAACCCCCCTGCTGGGACAGGTTAACCCATACCCACCACTCCTCCACTTCCCCAGGAAGCAGTGCTGGCCACAAGTTGGAAGGCCACCCTCCTGCCCAAGCTCTCATGACCCTCTCTGGTGCGCCCTCAGCCACCCCAGATCTTATTCCTCTTCCTGACAAGACATCTTGCTCTAACAGGAGGAGAAGGGAGCACTGCACTTGTCTTCTTCATACTCCCACACCCCACCATAGACTGGCAGGGGCAACCAAACCCATTTCCTGTTTTTCTCTGAAGCTTTCTAGCCTGAGAGGAGCATCACTCATTAGAAATCATTTGTGTCTCCCCTTCTGGCCATATTTTTGCAATCAGAGTGAGCATATCTCCCTCCTGAATTAACACTTTAATTTTTAAATGTGCTCTTGGTGTTTTCAAGTCCTTGAGGACATTCAGGGACAAAGGTGTCAGATGGCCTCAGGGTGTCTCAGCATCAAATACATGGCAGTCCTAGACACGAACTGCTGCAGAAGGCAGCTGCCCAACCCTGCCTTACTTCATTAGTAAAAGCACACCCAAGTGAAGTGCTACCAGTGATTCAGACTCAGTCATACAACTTCCCTTCAAGCACATGCCAAAAGCCCAGGTCATCCTTTTTATCTGCTCTAGGTTTATGTGCCCTGTATATCTCCATCTCAATAAATCACATTTTTAAAGAAAAGAGAATAGAAAAATTGGCCAGATTAATTGGAAGCAACTATATTCCTTTTGCTTTTGTCTTCTAACTGCATGTGTCAGAATGCACTCCCAAATATAATGTAAAAACAGGAGAGGTGATGCAAGGAAGGCATGAGGACAGCAGAGCTGTTTCTACCTGGCCACATACAGGATCACTCTTTATACAGGGCTTGCCCAGGGACAGGAACCTCCTGGCTTCCCACCAGTGCGTCCCCAGTTGCCACCACATTCTCAGCTCCAGTAGCACTAGTGGAATCAGCACTGCCCTTGTGGAAAAATTTATGCATGCTTTTATCACTGTTTCGGCACACCTTTCCCTATTAGCTCCATAGAGCTTGCCCTCAGCTCTGTCCCAGCACCCATTTCACCAAGACTAAAAGCAGAAAAGGGAGATTGGTTGGGAACTTGGAGAGGATGCTAAACCCACTGCTGAGCAGTGGTGGCCAGAAGAGCTCCTCCCTTCCACCAGTGCTTACATGGCAGCCAGTCCCCCTTGTGGAAGGTGACTCAACCCAGGGCTCAAATGCAGCTGAAGATCTCACTCCACTGCATGCAGCACAAGGACCAGCACTGCAGCAGCATGGACAAGGTACCAAAACATGAAACAGGCATTCCCATGGCACTATCCACTCTCAACCAAGCAGTACTAATGCTAGGAAACAGACTTTCTCCAAAGGAAATGGCAGCCTGAAGAGTGTCAGAAATGAGAGCCCCTGCAGAGATCCATCAAAACAAGCTTCTCCTGTAACTGTCTCATGGGAGCAGGCTTTTATCCTGACCTGGAAACATCTAATCTATTGCCCTGTCTTCCACTCTGCTCTCATTGTAACCTGAAAAGGAATCTCCTGAGAAGAACACAGAACGGCACAAAAGCCCAGATTAGCTATAATTATTATTTTAATTATAACTGATCAAAATAAAGAACCAAACTTCCAGTGTCACATCTGGAAGCACCTTAGAGTGCCACATTAAAAGCAGCGGGAGCTGCAACAGAGCAGCTCCCTCATTCTGTACTGAGGCACGTGATCATGACAGTAGCTGGCTCAGGGCTGGCTTTGCTACGTCAAATGCCTCAGTCAGAGCAGTCGTTCCAAATCTCCTTGTATGTATTTAATCACAGATATGTCAGAGATAAAAACAATTTTTCACTCTGTCAGCCCTGACAGACTGCAGAATCACCACCACCAACACAGCATGAGCTGCTTCTGTCATGCTTGTGCTCACAGGCATGGATGGTCTCAAGCCCAGAACAACCACGATGCTCATATGAAGAAACATTTACTCTGAGGGTGACTAAGCACTGACACAGGTTGCCTAGAGGGTTTGAGCAGTCTCCATCCTTGGACATATTCAAAACTCAGTGGGACACAGCATTAAGAAGCCTGTTGTAGCTGTCCCTGCCCTGAGCAGGAGGTTGGACTAGATGATCTCCAAGGTGCCCACCAGTCTCACCAATTCTGTGATGAAGGTCATGGTACAATTAATACGACTGTGGCTGCAAAACTGCCATAAAAAATTTAAAGAAAAAAAAAAGGCTAGCTAATAAAAGCTACTTTGGGGAAGGAAGGAACCAGCATATTTTTTTTTTTCCTGCAGAAAAGTGGTTGCTCCATCCAGCCTATTGCAAAGAATACTGCTACAACCTTCCTTACCACACAATCTTTTGCTAATACAACTACTCTTTAAATGTAAACAGTGGGAACACGTTCATCTGAGGACAATGTGAGCACTGGGTCAGCTCTTCAAAAGCAGAAGAGATGCTGCCCAGGTGTAGAGTGCTTCATACCACCCTGCCACAATCATGCACAGGCATCTTGAGCCCAGCTCAAGAATCTCCAATGAGCAGCCTCTCGATCACCACCCACACGTGGTATGGTGCAGGCTAACAGCCATCTCCATCACCTTTTGTGTGGTTCCTAGTGACAGGCAACAGAGTGGAGCTGGGGACAATACCAGCAGAACTGAATTGATTGAAAGGCCACCCATGTACAGCCAAAGGTTTATCTAAGGCAACAAAACTGCAAGGAGCCCAACCTCCACTGCATACTTGAGTTTTCTGGTGGCACTGATGAGGAACTGTAAATCTGCAAAACGCAGATTTACAAAACGCAAAGAACTGTTAATTATGGGTATAGCTTCATAATATAATTAACAGCTTCAGGTTACATTTTAAGAAATCTTGATTTTAATGGAATAATTTATCCAGTACATACTAGATATTTCTAGAACAGAGCCTCTTCACAGTTGCTACAGAAGACCTCAAATTGAACAACTGATACTAAAGTTTGTATCTTCTTTTAATAGGGACCTCATCCCTACATAGTTTTGTGTCTTTGATTGACAGTCATGGTTCACCCAATGACTTCACTTTACAGCACAAGGTGGGAATGTATCTCACAGATGGGTATTTTTATCTCCAGATGTACCAAATTCACAACTCATATGTAAATAATTTACTTCAAAATAATCTAATTAATTAAAATTAATTATAACCTTAAGGGAATACAGTTTAATCAGCTGAATGGCAAGTGATGGGTGAATTGCCTAAGAGGATTCACCACCGAGTGATTTATTGCAATCACAGTAAGGCTGATATTATCAACCTAGGAGCAACAGACAAGATATGGGAAGTTCAGTGTGTTACTTATTTCAGTTGATTCAATACATACACACCATTCCACTGGTCACACAGAGGTATCAAAATTCATTCTAGGACTTAATTTTATCTGAAATTGCAGAAAAGCTTAAAATAACCCTTCCCCATACCTCCACTGTTGATGGAAATGTTAATACAAGATCTTACATTTATAGCAGGAAGCATGACAAAAAGCCATGTGTCTACAGCTACTGAAAGTTTTCTGCACTCCTGAATTTCACTAATACAATATCAACCTAACCAAATTCAAGGAAACAAGGAGACACAAAAATATAACCTATTTCAAATTATTGTGTCAACTGCCCATTACTAAGACATACAGAAGGAATAGCCCAAATACTTCAGGAGCGCCAGGAAAGAGAGTCCTTTAGACTTAAGGACAGCTAATAGCTATTATCACAGTGATAAAATTAGCTCCCTTAGCAAAACTTTCAGACTACTTGCATGCTTTCGATTTTACAAGCCTATGCCACAATCTAGTTCCATCCGGAAAGATGCCAAAATTCAGCTTTAACCATTAACATTAGGATCCTTCCCAGTCCCCAGTCTACTGCCCATCGCGGGGGTCAAAGGCAGCATGCAAAGCACTTTGAATCCAAGCAGCCGGCTCTAAACTATTATTAACACAAATATTGTTTCTTCTTTACTTTTTTAATTACTGTTATTTTTCACCGTGGAAACACAGCTCGGTACTTTTCAGTCCCGGGTGGGTGCGTGCTTTCTATTGCCTCCCCAGTCAGCGGCGCTCCGTGCCGGGCCGTGGGAGAGCGCTGCGGGGCCCGTCCCCACCGGACCCCGCTGCCATCCCCGCGCGGTGCCGGCCGCCCCGCTCCGCTCCGCGCC
>WBNO01011868.1:67960-115201 GCA_013400575.1 Peucedramus taeniatus
AGGAGCCCGCTGTGTGCGCGGCGCGACAGCCCTCTCTCCCCCCGGATCGGAGCCCGGCCCGGCCCGGCCGGTGGGGCCGCTCCCTGCTCCGGCAGCGGCGTCGCCGGGCCCGGAGACCTCCGGCGGGGGGAGCGGCGTTACAAGCGGGCTCTTCTCTGCCTTGCAGGGGTGGCCGTCCGGCGAAAGGGAGTCCTGAGCCGAGCCCCCGGCCAGGGAAGGAGCGAAAATGGACATCTCGCAGCTTCCCAGTGCACGTATTTTCCTTTGCCAGTAAGTAATTCCGCTCGATAGGCTTTTGGAAATAACTTTTTTAAAGTCGTATTGTCACCTTTAACTGCAGAGCGTTATCACGTGCTTATTTTGCACTAGCTTGAAACAATATCGTCCTTATTCACCTTTCCCTGCAGGGATACGGGGCTTTTGCTGATCCTGATGGAAGTTGTGCTGTCAGCCGTCAAAGTGGACGCTGTAAGTAAAACATCTTCTGACTTTTACTGGGGAGAGAAGAGGAGAAAAAAGCAGTTTCCTTGGTACCGATAAGTGAGGAACTGCATTTTCCTTGCCAGATGGCTTATCTATCTTTCTATTAAAAGAAACAACTAACAAATCATCTTAGCAAGCCTTACAGACTGCTGCCTTCAACAAAATTATGTTCAGCAGAGAATCATAATGCTTCAAGTGTCAGGTTGTTTGAAGTATTCCACTGTTAATTTTGCTCTAATTGGGTAATTTGTTAAAATGATAGTGAAACAAACCCGGCAGTTTCTTTATTTTTGTGAGAAACACACCAAAAATGCAGTGCTGTAGATACCAACGAGTACTTTGGTAAAGTTAACCTGCAGGTGTAATGTCTTCATTTACATACAAACCTCAACTGAAGACTGCGAAGCTTATTTCTACAAGTCAGAGTTTATAAACAAACTTTTGTTTAAATTAAATTATTGAATCCAAAAATAGGTGTTATGTGCCAAATAGGTGGTTGCAGCTATCTGCCTGAGTTGTTGATGTAAGCAGAAGTTACTAAACTCTTGCATCATTGTCACAAGGATGCGAAAGATGTGAGAGATAATGCATAGGAGAGTGCAACATTTGCCTGTTACAGAGCTTGGTGAGTTTAATGGAAAGATTGTCATTAATGGGAATAGCTTTTGGATCAGGCCTGAATATAGGAGACTGAGGTTGATAGGCTTGGCTTGTGGCTGCATTTATTGGTCAGCCACAAGTGTGGGTAAGGCTTTGTGGTCATGTGCTTGTGGGACCTTGATTACATTTTTTCAAAAGCTATCCTACTTATATTTTAATCCTACTGTCTGCAACTTTATGACTTTCCATTCCACATAGATGTGTGATGATGATAGGCCGCATCTTTGGTGAGATGGCATAGTGTGTCAAGGAATGGGAAATACTGTGTTAAGGAATGGGAAATACCAGGGCTTTTGCAGCAGGTGTTGTGACACACGATAATGCTGCGCTCCAGCTGCAGCGGGCATGTCACGCTTGCCCGTCAGCCTGCATGGATGGCTGATGTCTCCACACCATGCCTGAGCAAGAGCTGTCTGGCTGGGGACCCACAGCCCTGTGGGAAGGGATAGAAGCAAGAACCTTAAATGTCACGTGCTGCTTGTCTTTGCCTCATTTAGATACAAACATTGTTCTGCTGCGTAGTGCTGAATGGATGATAAAATTACCGTGTGCTACTGAAACCAGAGCAGGCTGGTGATAACTGCAAATGTTTTATGCCCAGTAGTGATATCACTGGGATCAGTTGACATAAACCAGTGGCATTATGACTCTTCTTTTATGAAGTTGTGTTGTAGTGTGCATAGCATGATACCTGAGTTTTAGCTGTAGCATGGACTAATTCATTCTCCTTTGTGTTCTTACAGTAGACTGCAGGCTGAGGTGTTAAAAGTATGCTGAAGAGGTGTTCAAGATACCTCAGTTAATGCATGCAGTCTGATCATGGCTGCTTGAATCTCCACATGCTGGTTTTCCCAGAGAATCTTGAAAAAGTAAATTGGCTTGCTTGGAGGTTTAATTTATCAGATTTAATAGTTCCTAAGGTGGTGGCTGTATAGGAGATGAAACACTCCAGTGAATGTGAATGGGGAAGTCTGGTCGTGTTTCCATGAAAAACTGAGCTGCACTGCCACCACAATATTTATCCTATTTTCCACTCATATGCTGCTTCCTTCCCTTGGTCAGCCCAGGTCTTTCTGTAGTCATGTGGTGAGCTGAATTGGAAAAATCCTTGTTTGTACTAATCACTACCCCAGAAAAGAAGAGGGGTGAGGGCTAACTTTATCCTGTGTCAGATCATCATTTGTATTCATAGAAACCTGGGCTGGCATGGGGTTGGAAGCAGGCAGCTGGGAGTGGGAGGAGGGTTGGACTTGATCCTTGCAGTGACCTCTCTGGTCAAATCAGTTTGCAAAGTGACCAAGTGGGTGTCAGTGGGAAGCAGCAGCAGCACCTGAAAAATTGCCAGAGTTGCTGGCAGTCATATTCTTTACATTGTAATCCTGTTTGTCACACTGAATCTTCTCCTCTTCATTACACAGATCAATGTGCTAATGTTATGAAGTGTTTTATTAGCTTGAATTCTAAAAAAATTCTGTGAATTATTAGAGTCTGGAGGACCAGGTCTTAAAAGTCATGGATCTGCCTGTAATGAGACAGGCAGAGCTGCTGACTTTGGCAGGTACATATATGTGAATAAGTTACAGCTGCTGGATCTAAGTGGTGTTGAATGAGAAAAATTGTACATAGGAAGAAATTGGAGGGAGATTAAGGAAAGGCCAGGAAAGAGGGAGAGAGGAGGAGTGGAACTCAGAGAGCTTGACTGAATGTGTTGCCTGGCAGGCTGCTGCTGGCTGTTAGGGAGACGGATGTTTCTCAGCAGAAAAAGAAATGAGAGGAGGAAAAAGAAGGAGGATGTTTAGGATATCAGAGAACTGGGAGAGAAAAAAATGGTGTCTCTGGCAAGAGAAGAGGATGCTGGTTGCAGGCTGAAGAACTAAGAGAAGTCCCTGAATGGAAGTGCCAGGACAGACAGCCAAATGGAGTGTATCAGGCACAGTTATCTTTAGCGCTCTTTGGCGTACATTGGATAGTGATGTTAGAGGCCTCAAATAACTTTGGAACTACTCTGAATTGTAGATTTAATAATTCACGTGGCTTAAATAAAGTAGCATTAACTACCTGAAGTTCAACAAGCTTACAGATTTCTTCTGCCTTTTTGTCCCTGCTGATGCATTACATCAAAAATATAGTTCTTAGGGTTTTTTTTTTTTCCTCTTCAGAGACAATATATCTTCTGCTAATGCTGATTTTTTTTCTTTTGTCTTCCAAAAAGAACACTTTTTCACTAAGTAGTATTTTAACATTTGATTATTTTATTGGTGTCCTCTTAGTATATTTTTTAAACTGCCTCTAACAAAAGTTACTTTTTTTCCAAGTCATATTCAGGTGAGAGCAATAGAATCTCAGCAAAGAAGAGATCAGATCTGTCAGATCAAAGAAGGAAAATTGAGAGAGAATAAGTTCGAATAACATCTGCAAAAATAACAGCAAGTAACAGATCACAACTCATTTTAAAAGGAGACCATATATAGATACATAGAAAGAAAACAGTTGAAGTAGTGTATGAGATATAATTCCCTTCACTTCTGTGAGATTGTAAGGGGATATGTCGTGGAGGATGTCATCAAGTGGGAGATGCAATAAATCTTTAAAAGAGAAAAAAAACCCAACAGTACTATGTACTACTTCTATTGATTTTGTCGTGAAATTAGATTGCTGACATGGGGGCCTAAGTTATTGCTCTAAGTTAAAATGTGTCAGTGCTCCAGGATATCTCACATCCAGGTTTTCCCAGATGTGTCCTGTTTTATTCCAGCTGGAATGTTTTGTCTGGTTGAAACAGGAGGACTTTTTACATTAACACAGGATTTCCAGGCTAAAGAAGCCAGGGTGGAGTAATCACTTGGCCCATCCTGCTTAATGTGTCTACTGTAAATGTAGGCACTGGGATCACAGTGTGAAAAATGTGATAAGGCAGGCATACCGGCCAGGTGATCTAGGAAAGGAGGCATCAATCTGATGTATTGATTTCATCTGCCACATTACTTACTTGGTGCATGCAAAGTGAATCCACCTCTTCCTGGAAATACCAGGCTCCCTATCTGTGGTCTGCTTCAGCCTAGAAGATTCCCCAAAAAGATAAATTGTAATCCTAATTTAGAACAACTTCATTTGAGGTATGTCCACACTGACAGATATGGTTTATTTGTATCTGATTAAGTAAGTGTATAGTTGGGCTCATCTTTGAGTAAGAGTAGTGTTCCATAAGAAAATCAGACAGAATAATGATACCTTGAAAAAATCGTTAGCACTTTGGGGACCCTCCTAGCACATCTGATTGCTTTATTCAAAATTTCTTTGAGCCCTGGAAGAATTATTGGGTATTTTAGAGAGGACTCTTTCCAAGTTCAGTCATGGAGCTGACAGGAAGGGGCAGCTCTCTCAAAGAACTATGAGAAATCCTCAATGAAGGAGGTGGCAGCTGCCCAAGGCAAAGCCCCACATTTTCACTGCCATCAGCAGCCATGTCTCAGTCTGGCAGTGCTGTTTCAGTGCTGAGTGTCACAGAGTTTGTATCACATTGTGGACAGGCAGCAGGATGGCTGCTCGAGTGGGAATTTATTTATGTTTTTTATAAGAGCCATGGCTTCTCCCATCAACACCGCATGATGCCAGACGGACAAACACATTCAGAGCCAGTATTGCACACATGGAAATGTAGTCATGGTTTGATAGCTTTGAATTCCTTATTTTTGGTCCCTCCTTTCTTGTGTGCTGTCTGCTCCACTCATCAGTAAGAGAGTTCCTCTTGAAATTCTTCCTTGAATATCTTTTTTTTCTGCCATGCCTATGAAACTGATACTGATTCTATTTTACTAATTAATCATTTTTTCTTGAAAGATTTCTTTGGGAGTCATTTATTCTATGTCTGTGTGGAAAAAATTAGAGAGTCTATTCTTTGTATACAGTCATATCCTGTATAAGTGAATCAAGTTATTCATGCAAGGACAAGACAGGTTACACCAAAAGCAAAATATTGTATCTGCCTGAAGTGAGTGATGGTGAGGAGTTTCTTTCATGTGTCCATGTTTTTTAAGCTCTCTGTGCAAAGTCACATATTGGTTCTTTACTCACTTTTTCTTCCTTATAGATCAGAACTATGCTCAAAGAATACTGACTATAATATATAAGTTATGTTTTGTTGAGTTATTAACTGGCATATCATATGTCATGCTGCATTTGGTAGAATAGACAGAGTTCTGTCAGCCTCCCAGAATTCTCAGAGTTAAAATGTTGATAGTGAGAGACAAGAACCCTGAAAAGGTAAACTGTCATGTAATAAAATCATCTTGTTGTTTTTTCACCTTGCTCTGAAAGTAGCTGAAGCGGTTTCAGAAATTCAGCATTGCTTTTCCTTGAGCTTTTTAGGTAGGACATCTGGGTTTTATTGTGTAGTGATTTTACCACAGGAAGCTTTTATGCATTATGATACTAAACCTATCATGTATTTTTTAAATTTTGCACCAAAAAATTATTTGTAGGTCCAATTATATTTGCCTTACCCAAAATGTAAAGCTGCACTGTGGCTTTTTCAGTTAAAGCAAGCACATTGTTATAAATATTTTAATTCAGTAGTTCAGAGCACATTTTGTATTAGAGTTGAGTTTGGTTTTTTGTTTTGTTTTGTTTTTTTGAGACCAGATTATTCTTATTAGTTCTTTGCTTTTGTTTTGACAAGCCAAAAGTTGGCCAAGGAATAGAACATTCTTCATATCATATTGTACTGATCCAAGATCTTCTGAGAGTTCAGTGTTAATTTAGTAGCTTACATATTTTGCCTAAGAAGGTAGCTTATCTTCTTGTGCCTTGCTTTATTCCCAGTGCCCTGTTTGCTCCTCAGCAGTAAAAAGCACAGTGAAATTTGCAGTGTTTCCTGATGTTTATCAACAGTTATTTTCTTTAAACTGCAGCACCTAGTTGATAGCAGCAGTTGACTCAGCTCACAGTGAAAGTATGTGATCTTTATCATGCAAACATTTCTGAGTGACCAAGGACCAACACTGTTGGTTTCCACGTGCCCTTTTTTGTCCATTTGGAAGTTGAAGGTGCTGGTGTGATACAAAGGTAGCTCTTTGTTTTCTCAGCCTAGAAACAACGTGTAGCAAGGAAAAATGCTCTCACAGTTCATGAGCAAACTTGCTTTTGTGTGATTAATTTGCCCTACTTCAGCAGAATCATGTTTTTGTTGCAGTTTCCCCTCTTTGACAGTCACAGTATTTGACTAGGCTGCTGTGTCCTCTGAACACACCTGGTTTTGTGCTGTCTTTCAGTTTCTGCCTTTACTTTTTGCTTCCCAGGAGTGAGGGGTGGTGTGGTTGTGGATGCTCCGTGTGGGCAGGGGAGCCAGGAGGATGAGACCACAGACAGGGTGGGGAGGTGGGCAGGACCTGTACCCTCCAGCGGGTCCAGGTGGTCACCAAGGGCAGACACAGCCCTGGAGGGCAGGGCAGGGCCATGGGCATGAGGACAGGCAGAGGCCAGGCTGGGGTATTTGCCCACAAGTGGAGGAGGTCAGGGTAGCCTGGCACAGGCATGGCTGACCAGAGCTCAGGTCAGCGCCGAGGCCCAGCGTTCGGCAGAGCTCCCAGGCTGCTGGCAGGCCGAGGGGGAAGCCCCACTTCTCCCAGGCCTTTTCTCACACAGCTCATTTCACACCGCTCTGGGAGCACAGCTGCACCCGGAGCTGGCCCTGTGCCCAGTGAGCAGAGCCGGGGCTCCCCTGGGGTGGGATGGGGCAGCGAGCCTGAGGCAGAGGCAGTCAGCAGGTCCTGGTGCAGCCCAGCTGGCTGCAGGGAGGCCGGGAAACTGGAAAAGCAGATGTGTAAGTTTCAAATTTGTGGCAATTTTACGGAAATCAGCATGTTTTAGGATGACTGGAACAGAATTTAAAAATTGACCAGAGCCTTCTATATTAATTGAAAGGGCAGCGTCATTTGGTACATCTCTCCAGGAATAGTTCCTCAACAGGGGACTTTTTGTCAAGAAAACCCCCTGATTTCCAATATAAATTTACTAACAAGTTCTATTTTTATTTTAGAAGCACTAGATCAGAAGGACATTTAGATCATATCAGTTACCAAGGATGCACGCTTACTGGGATATTTCAGGCGTCCTATTTATTTGTAAATGATCCCGACCTTTATTTTGAAGTAGCTTTCTGAAGTTAGCAAGTAAAGATCATTCAGATAAATAGGGCTTGGCTTATTTTTGGAAGGTCCTGGCTGCAGATCCTACCCACACCTCTTCTCACTATTGGATGATGCAGCCAAATAATAAATCCTTTATTCCAAGTATACTTTTCCTTTATAGTTCACCAGACCTTTAAAAGTCTGACCAAAATTACTTGAATATATAATCAGGCTGTATACAGAAAAGAAGTACTGGGCAAAGTGAAATATTTTGGATACGGCGCATTTGTTTTCTTCTGCAATTGGGGGTTTTTGGGGTTTTGATGGTTTTTTTTGTTGTCTTCTAGTTTGTGTTATTACAAAACAACTAGGCCTCAGGTTTAAGCCTTGTCACAAAGCACAGCTCTGAGCTCATGAGTTTTTAACATTTGATGGAATTCTGGGACCTTGCATACCTGCCATCAGTGCCTGAGCCATGTGGCTGCCCTTCTGTCCATCCTCTGGAGGCTGCAGCTCCTGGCTCAACACAGAGCTGACCCCCTTGGTGCACACCCTGGCCTCCTGTGGAAACACAGGCTTGGAAACAAACCTGTTGTTCATCAGAGATAAAAAGAAGGGAAAAAGCCATCTGTACAAATTGTCAATTCTCTGCCTGTACCACATGGGTCTCCGTTGTCAGGTCCTGCCCATGCTTGCTGTGCCTTGCAGCTGTGGGGAGCAGAATTGTTTTCCAAGGTAGGGATGGGAAACTGGGAAAGCTTTGCAGGCTTTCCCTGTTGCGCTTGTGTGTGTCTTGCTCTCAGCAAAGTGTTGGCTCCTGCTGCTCCATCTGTGCAGTCCCCGGGCATGCTGCATATGGATGAGGAAAGGCATTCCCACATTCAAGCTGCAGCCTCGCTGACCCCGTGTAATTGATGTTCAGACACCTGGTCAGAGTCTCACGGCATCCTGAGCACATGTACCGAGACCCCAGGGTGCAATTCCGGGAGGAGAGTGGAGTTGCCTACGAGGGCTGCCGGAGTGTCCTGGGCTGAGCCTCGGCAAAGGGAGTGGGCAGAAAGGAATGCCGCTCCCGCGCAGGGCTGGGAATAGCCGCTGGGGCCACGGAGCATGGGAAGCCTGCATATCTCCCCAAGCCGGCAGCCAGAGAAAGTCTGCTGGAAACAGCCCAAACGTCTCTGCATGAAACTTAGGAAATCTTAAGTGACACTGGTTGGAAGAAGGAAGTGAATGGGGAAATGTAAGCGTTTTCCTTGCAGTGTGGGGCTGAGGCTACATTTCCACTAGGTGCTTTGCAGGTTTGTGGTCAGAATAGGTGTGAAGAAGTCAGTGTGAAGTTGTCCAAATTTTCTGTCCTCAGTACGTGCCCACGAGGTAGCCAGCACATCTGTTATCTCTTAACTCGCAGAGGCACAGAGGCTGCTTCCTCTCTGGCTGTGTCCCCTCCAGTAAACCGCAGAGTCCCAGGTGTATTCTCTGCCTCGCGGTCAGTTGGCACAGTCCATCCATGTCCATAACAGAAATAGCCTCCTTAGTTTCCAAAGCAGGGTGGCCCCTTAGAGGCTGCCTCTCTTCCTCATATTATGCTGACTCCTGCACCATGGCCAAAACTGTCTTTGCAAGCAAAGCAAGTGAAAGCTTCCTAGCCCAAATTGCAGGCATTCACGAGGCCATTCTGACAGCTAAATGGTGCAGGTGGTCAGGCTGTGGGGCACAGGGCTCCTCAATACATTATTGTAGACATGGAGCATGTGTGCCTCAGACTGACATCGACTGGCTGGAAATCAAGGCCCACTCTCATTTCTCACATGCATCATTGTATTGGGAAGTTTTACCAGAGTAAGAATGGAATATAAGAACTGAGCAGCACTGTCACCCATTTGAATAGGAAATTTGTGCCAAGGAAGACCTAAACCCTTCCTGATACTTTTGTTTTAAGCTTTATGTGGTGATTCATGGCAGTTTCATTCCCTATGTGTTGATACCTACTTCATATAAGCAAAATAAAGGACGAAAATAAGCATATAAGAAGGTGTGAATGGCAACAGGTCACAAATCAAATTGCAAAAGCAGAGATATCAAAAAACTATTTACTCATCCTCTTTGTCATGCCTAAGTTTTAGGAAAAGTAGTCCTTCCCAGCAAAAGGACAGTGACTAGAATATTTAGCAGTTGGCTGCATCCTTCTTTTCTGGTGGCTTATGTCGAGCATCCCAACTGCACCCTAATCTGTTCTGGAGTGTCAACGCTGCATGTTCTTCAACTGCCCTACTCTCCAGAGAGCTTTTCCAGGGAATAGGTGAGGGGCATGGCAAAAATGTGCTCTTTTACCTTGTGGTTTTACAATGCAATCAAGAACAGATAAATAGTAGAAAGGAAGTGTTTTAATAGTCCTTATTTGATGTGAACTGGGGTTTGCCAGTTATCAGTCCCACAATGCCAGCTTCCAGTCTAGGTTTCTCTCTTACTTTTCTATTCCACTTCTTTCCTAGGGCAAGGGGTTTTTATTTCTTTGTGAATCACAGCCTTGTTGCCTTAGCTATTAAGCTATTAATACTGCCTTTAAAAAAAAGGTCTACTATAAGATCATCTGTTTACCTTTTATCTTGGTCTTAGAGAATAAGGAGAGAATTTAGTGAGACTCCATCCCTTCAGTGACCCAGGGACTAAAAGGATCAGTACCCCTTTCTTTTGAGTAAACAGACTTAGACTCAAAAAGACCGAAATATGGTACTGTTTTTACACATCAAACCATCTATACCTGAATCCCTTTCAAGAAATTATTATTTAAATAAACTTATATGGTCGATTGACTGGGAAAAATCCAGGGAAAAAATAATTTTTCTAATTAACATTGAACCTTTTTTCTCGTTAACCTTTTATGAATTTATGTCATCAAACTGAGATCCAAATATCTTATACCATCCATCCCATGCATGATCTGCCCACCACTGATCTGATTATGTTTCTGTGTACGAGGGGAAACTTTAAACCCTCCTTGTTGTTACTTGCTTTTGTGTCTTCAAGGGGATAATATAGTAGCCATTCTTCAAGAAAATGTTACCTCTGCTTTTACAACTCTAACCTCTTGCTTGAGGTTCATATTGTCCCTTGGGGATACAGTATCACATAAAGTCACAAGTGAGTAGATGGGTGATTAGTAAGGTAGCTTGAGGCTGTATCATAAATCACTTTGAAGATTGTGACTGTATTCTTGAATTTGTCTGAGTAAGGAATCCTGTGAGCCCTACAGCAACGTGCTTGCATGATCCTGTGCTGCTTCATGCTTTGAACCAACTGGTCTGTTCTTTTTCCAGGGAAAAACATACAGCAGCTACTATGAGCAAATCACAGGCAGACAGAAACATCATGCTGGCATGTTGGGAGCTCTTTGTGTATAGAATCCAGTTTCCATGAGATGGATTCCATAAGGCTTGTCAGCTGCAGTGGAACTATACCATCTCAAATTAGGGATGATGTAATTTTTACTACTTCTTCAAGGTATTTAATTTTCATTCAGCATGATTTCCATGTTAGTCATGTATCATTCACTCTCTTCAATAAAGTCAGTAACATGTGTAAACAAGGAGAGAGGAACTGAAGTACAGTCATCATGCATTATAAATGAGGGGGAGACTGAGGTCCGCCCTGGACACGTGTTCTTACACTTAAGGCTACTGATCTTTCATTAGGCTGTAAAAAGAATGTTCCATTAAGACAAAGACACATAACTTTATAGAATAGCATAATAATTTTGGGAGATTAAAGCTCATCCTCCTCAGAAAAAAAAAGGGATATAAAAATGCAGTTGCCAAGTAGTTTCAGTACTTATCCTGCAGACACAGTCCGTGGAGAGATTACAGTGCTGCATGCAGGTAATGGGCAACCCCATTCAACTGTGCAGAAACTCCACAAACCCATTTATGTACATACAGAAAAAACAGGATTTTTTTATTTACAGAGGGACAGGGACCATTCTAAAATTATTTGACTGTCATCCAAAGATCCCCCCCAATGTTTGCAGCATTTCTGTAAATATAAATTTAGTCTTTTCTTTGAGGGAAGTCCTATTCCTCAGTAGCTAAGAAGCCAGGCCTCAGACCATTCTTTGTCTTTTTGTGGTCAGAAATTGTTTCAGCTGCAGAAATCTTGCTGTTTAATCTCAGAAATCCTACTGTGTCGTCCTACTTCCAAGTTGGTCTACTGTCAAAAGTGGGTAGTTTTCCTAAGAAGAGACATGGGAAAATGGTGAATTAAAATAAAAGTGCAAGGTTGTTGCTTGCTTTCTTTTTCCTCTTGGGTAAAAGACTAACTCAGTTTTGCCATAGCTTCAAGAAATTTCCTTTTTTTTCTGGCACTTCACAACCAAATTTTAGATAATTTTAGATAGTCTGGTTAGGCTTTGCAGAGAGTCTTATTAGTAGTGCCAGCTGTCCCGGCATCTTTCAAATGAGCAACAAACACAAAAACTGTGCTCCAGAGCACAAGCAGGAAAGACTTCTGACCTTTTGATCTCATGATCTGTTCCCAAAATCTCTGCATGTCCAAAAGCAGCAAGACAAATACCAGAAGACTTGGAGAGTTGAGGCAAGGGGAAGCTCCAGCATTTCACTAACAGAAGAAGGGAGCAGCTCCCTGAGGAGCCCAGCTGCAGCACAGAGCTTGCAACCAAGGCTGTGAGAGACCTGGAAATGGGGTTTGCTGTGAACTCCTGTAGCTCTCCTTCAAGCATGAGCATCAGACTGTCCATCAGCCTCCACAACAGCAGAGCTGCACAGACTGTCTTAAAAACTGTCAGTCTTCCAGTACCTAAAGGAGGCCTAAAAGAGAGATGAAGACAGACTTTACCAGGACATGTAGTTATAGGACAAAGGGAATGGTTTTATACTGAAATCCTTTACTGTGAGGGTGATGAGGCACTTGAATGGGTTGACCAGAGTAGTTTTTGAAGCTCCATTCCTGGAAGTCAACAAGACCAGGTTGAATGGGGCTTTGAAAAACCTGCTCCAGTGGAAGGTGTCTCTGCCCCTTGGCAGGGATGTTGGAACTAGATGATATTTAAGGTCCCTTACAACCCAAGCCATTCTATGGAAGCATAACTCATGGCTGACTAATTAAGGCACATGAGCAAGCCAGGACTTGCTGTCTCTCCCTCCCTGTCGTGGTGGTCTTACTGCAGTCATGGTGCAGGTTAATCACAGAATCAGTGAGGCTGGAAAAGACCTCTGAGATCTTTGAGTCCAACCTATGACCGAACACCACGTTGTCAGCTAGAGCATGGCACTCAGTGCCACATCCAGTCTTTCCTTAAACACCTCCAGGGGCAGTGACTCCACCACCTCCCTGGGCAGCCCATTCCAATGTATCATCAACCTTTCTGTGAAGAGCTTCTTTCCAATGTCCAACCTAATCCTCCCCTGGCACATCTTAAGACTATGTCCTCTTGTCCTGTCACTGGTTATCTGGGAGAAAAGGTCAACCCCCACCTGGCTACACCCTTCTTTCAGGTGGTTGTAGAGAGGGATAAGGTCCTTGCTGAGCCTTCTCTTCTCCAGGCTAAAGAACCCCAGCTCCCTCAGCTGCTCCTCACAGGACTTGTGCTTCAGCCCCTTCAACAGCCTTGTTGCCTTTCTCTGGACACACTCCTGCACCTCAAGGTTCTTTCTGAATTGAGGGGCCCAGAACTGGACACAGGACTCAAGGTGTGGCCTCACCAGTGCTGAGTACAGGGGGATAATCACTGCCCTGGTCCTGCTGGTCACACTATTGCTGAGGCAGACCAGGATGCCACTGGCCTTCGTGGCCACATGGGAACACACCAGCTCATGTTCATCTGTTGACCATCACCCCCAGGTCATTTTCCACTGGGCCACTTTCCAACCACTCTGCCCCCAGTCTGTAGCTCTGTCTGGGGTTGTTGTGACCAAAGTGCAGGACCCAGCTCTTGTTGTTGGGCTCACCCCATTGATACAGCATGTCCAGGTCCCTCTGCAGAACCTTCCTACCCTCCAGCAAATTGACAATCCCACCCAACTTGGTGTTATCCTCAGATCTGCTGGTTTGTGAGTCATGCCTCAATCTGCATGATGCAGAAGGTGTGTGTTGCCTGGCCCAGCATACAGGGGAGGGGGAACTCATTCTCCCTGTTGGTCTATAAGCAGGTTAACCATTTCCTCCTCCTTAGCATTCAGTACACACATCCCTGCTGCAGTTGCATTATATTAACTGTAACATCTCTAGCTTTGAAAATAACAGGCAAAGAAATGTATCAGAGTGGCATTGCCATCGCTACAGGATACTCAGCTGGCTACATTGCTAATATGAGTTACTTTCAGCAAGCTGTGTGTTTCTGCAGCAAGAACTTTCCTAATGAAGTCTTCTAGCAGATTTTACAAATGCACTGTGACTTATGCTATTCAGGCCAGACACAGTACCCAAGGAGGCTCACTTGAAACTTGTTTTTTAAATCTCTGTGCTGTATTGCTATGTGCTGCATTGCTATGGGCTGTATTAAATATGCCCCAAAAGGTCACATTTCCAAACAGTATATTGAGCATGATTTGTAAAGAATTACAAATGTGTGTGGGATCTCAGTATATTGTTGCATGGATTCTGTCTAATTATTAAGGACATATGACCAGTTGCTTTAAGTCTAAATAATTAAAGCTGAAAAACACAATACTTCCTTGACTCCACTGTTTTTTAATAATTAACTACAGTGTTATGAGAGGCATTTCGTGTCACCAGCTTTTAAGCAGAACAGCATGATGTCTTCCACAGAAAATTCTAATTTTAGTGCTATCAAATAGTCTGATGTTTTCAGTCAGGTTTTAAAGTGCAACATGTTTGTAGAAACCCCCTTTAAGTCAGTGGGTTTAAACTCACTTTGGGTCAGGCTCTCAGCATTTGACCTTTTCTGTTAGTTGCTGTGGGATGCAACAGAACACAATAGGATTGACTGGATTTAGTTTTCAGGGTAACAATTAATAGAAATTCTTCCAGTGTGTGCTGACAGTGAGATTTCATGTTAATCGTTACTGAAGTTCTGCTTTTCAAGCCTCCCTCAGGTAATAATGAGTGACTTAACACCACGAACATCTTTTGGCTTTCCTGGTTTTGTAGCTGTATGTCCTATGTGTGTCCTGTCTCTCTGTCTGTGCTGATAAACATATTCTCTCCTTTAAGGAGGTTCAAGTTTTAATTTCTAAGAACCAGAAGTTGAAAATAGGGACCTGGAAAAGTGAATCAGAAAATGGCCCCAGACTGGTCACCTACATTTGTTATCAACCAATGAAGTGATGTCTGAAGTGAAATTATGCAAGCAGAGAGACACCACCCCCATACACACACATTACACTCGTGTGAGACCTACAGCACTAACTGTAACTCTTTCATCTCTCATCTGTAGCCCTTGCCTATCATCAGCTGAAAGTACAGGCCCAGTTTGATAGAGAACACTTGATTCATGTGGCACATTGGTGTAAATAAATACATGGAATATATAAAGCAAGACTGATATTTGCAAAGTAGGCTGTGAGAATTTCCTGAGTTTAATTCATGTTTGAATTACAGTGCCAGTTTTTGGACAAAAATCCCATTTGTATTTTTTGTGTTTCAAGTGCCAAAGAGCCTACCACAGCCCCTACTAAATTTTTCCAGTAGTTGATTACTCTTAAAATAAACACAGATCAATTTAACCACATTGATCTAGTTTTAAAATCAGTCTCTGAGCTTTTATTTTACCTTTGCAAGGTAGATGAAAGAGCTCAAGGTTACAAGTTTACTAGTTTCATTATGTCATTATATAGGTACTTTATATATATATATATATATATATAAATTAACATGATTTTTAAATCACAGCCAATTAAGGAAAATAATATTTCCTTTCTCATTTCTTGCATACCTTCCATAAAACCCATAGACCAGGTTATCCTGTCACGGATGCTGTGCAATTCCCCTAGGGATGGTTATTGGATTTTGCAGATATAACTGAAAGGAAAGTGTGGCCCTTTATGTATGTTGGCAGGCAAAGAGCATCAGAGGCATTTTAGCCTTCGGGATAATTACAAAATTGTTTCCTTTTTTTTGTCATCTACCCATGATGCCATCTAATTTGATGTTCCTTGGCTGCTAGCTGTTAGCCTCATTAACCTTACTTGATAGAGTGTTCCAACATTTATGATTCTCATGTGAAAAATGCTTCCTGACGGCTGGAATTTGTTTTTCTTTAATTTCTACCTTTGCCCTCTTGTCCTATTATGCATACTAGGCTGAAAATAGTAACTTGAGATTGGTGTGCCTACTTCTTACAGTGCAATGAATTCCAGTTAATGCTCTTGATTTTTCTTTCTCTTAAGATAGTCATGGTGGTTTAAAATTATTTAACCAACAATCCTACTTATTTTCACTTAGGTCTCTTATGTTTTTACATTTAGTAATAATTCTTCTGTGAAAGGAAAGGAGGAAATTCAGATGTGTATCATTCATCACTTGGCCTATTTCCACAAATGTCATATTACCCTGATGTTAACTTTATTGTCTTACTTGGCATGTGGAGTAGGACCAATGCAATATTCCTGTGGGCAGCAAGACTTGACATTTGTAAGGTTAAAATTTCATCAGTCAATGCAATTTCACTCTACAGAGTGGCAAAATCCCAATTCTTAAATCTAAGTGCATTTCAGCTGGCTGTGATGATCATTGTCAAATTTGCTGGGGTGGAGAGTGGGAATTTAATCCCTGTTCACAAATAAAAGGTTTTTTTCCCCTTTTTGGGGTCATACAGAGACTCTTGTATACTTGCATTCTACACTGGTAGCAGTGTAGGTGCAGTGTTCTACACTGGTAGCAGCACAGGTCATCATTAAAAGCACCATCACAAAGGCAGCTTATTTTTATTGCATTTTCTAGAAAATTCTGACATTATTAAAAGGTTGAATGTAGGTCTGTTAAGGGCTACTAATACAAATTAGGATTGTTCCATAATGCAGCCTCTTTTCTTTATATGGATGCAGTTTCATTTGAAATTCTGGGCATTTTGGGACAGAGTGCATTGTATTCCAGGAAGGCTGTAGTATTATACAAGACTAATCAGAAAGGATACCACACTGTTTCAATTAGCTTAGAGATTATGTTAAGTCCTTTAAGTTCAGCTGGTCTAGAGCTTGGTGGCTTTTCTCTTTTCTTTCTATTGTTTACTTTGTTGTTTCCTAATGCAGGCTTCACAGGGTGAAGAGAGAAACACAAACTGTGACACTTGATACCTAGGGAAAAAAGGTCATTCCACTGACAAGAGAATTGTTTACAATTGTTTACAAACAATTCTCCCCCGTCAGACTTTTTAATTAAGTTTATAAAGGATGAATAGAAAGAGGAGATTGTCTGTTACCTAACTGGGGTCTTAGGGATGAAATAATGCAAAGAAACACTCAGAGTGTACTTAGAAAGTGCAGCTGTTCTTGGCCTGAAAGGATGAAATCGTGGTTACCATTCACTGGCAAATATTATGTTGTAAAGTTCATCTCTGGATACAGTTGGTTTTAGGGCTGTTTTCTCTTTTGAGTCTAAAATCTTCCAAATCAAGAGTTTGTTTGATGGTCTCTTTGATAAGAATATCAGACAACTTAGTATTCTCATCTTTGAAAATGGTTAGTTCAGCCATATGTATTGAAACATACACACCTTTGAACTCGTGAAGAAGCACACAGTACAGGCAGTTTTTGCTTTACTTGCTATTAAAAACCCATTCAAAAGTGTCCACCTCTTGGCTCAGGTCCTATTTTTGTATAGAGAAGGTCTTTTCTGAAAGGTTATCTTGCCTTGGACAAAGTTGGTGGATTAATCAAACTGGAAGTTTGGCCTATCTATACAATCTTGTATAACGTATGTCATTCATCCTACATGGAAAAATAATCCATTCTGTGAATTTCTTTAATTATATTCTAAAGACTCACAAAATTTACTTTCTCTTCTAAAAGTCTCCTTTTAGGGAAAGAAATTTGGGTTTTTTCTGCAAATTAAAAAATACTGTGCAGATAGATAACTCCAAATGATGTCTTCTTTTGCAAAAATAACCAGAGGTCACACTTTTGCTGGAAAGAAGGTTATACTACCATAGTTAAGCATTTACTGAGTCAAGCATTCCAATGCCAGGTTCTTCTGGGAGGTATCCTAAGAAACAGAAGCCTTCCCTGAAGTACTATAAATTCAGTGATGATGAAGTAATAATAGGATCTTCTGGAAATTCAATTTTAGAAAGTTATTTCACACTTAGTAAAATGCATCTTCTCAAGTAAATTGAGACTTTATCAGGCATGCATTTCTACCTCCTTGCATTTCTTTTCATGCTTCTGAATGCATGCCACACATCCATCACTCCTTTTGCTAGTTGCTAATCCAAGAATTTCTCCACATTGTCAGGAAAAAAGTTAACTCTATATCTGAAAATCTTGTTGCCTACTTGCTGATATAAGTTGTTGACTTATTTATTGTAGTCATTCATTCAAACTCATTAATGCAAGCTTTTCCCCTTCATAATGGTCCAAGTATTGAGGAGCATAAATGTGCAACGTGAGATGCTTCAGAGAAGTCAGGTTTCGGAAGGGCTTGGCTTCCCTTCACCCTGCGTTAGCTGGACAGGCTCTGCAGTAGGTCTGGGCTGGCTGTGGAGGAGGAGGTGCCTGCCAGGCACAGCTGAGCCTGTTGCATGGTGGATGGGTGTCTAGACAGGCACAGCAGGGCCTGGTTCTCCTCTGGAGATGTCTCTGTCTCTTCTCTGGTTGCACAGTCAGCAATGAGTGTCAAACAGACCCTTCTGAGATATTTCAGCAGCACACCTCATATTCCAGGTATCCATAGCCTTTTGTCATTTAGAAAACACTGCTAGCTTGTACATGGTGACATGGGCTCAGGGCTTTGCCTGTGAGCATGTTAAATCCCAGGCACTTATTTATGGCTCTGAGGCTTTTGTTTGTCATGACCCTGCAGGGCACAGCTTAGCTGTGTTTCATTGCAACCACATGCCCATAACAAGAGGTGTCTTCTACCTTCTCAAATCCATCCTGGGACGAGCCCACAGGGGAAGGCTGCTGCTAGCAGAGATCAGCATCTGCCACAGCCTCTGCTGAGGAAGCTTTGCCTGATGCTGGGGGACAGGGACATAGGGGTTCCCCAAGAGATACAACACCCCTGCTCTGCGCTCCACAGTGATCCAGGGGCAAGTGCAGGAAGGAGCATGCTTGCTGAAGTGAAGTGCACTGTGTGTTTGCTACCTGGCTCAGCACCCCAGTCAGCAGGGAAGCAGGGAAGTGCCTCTGCACAAAGGAACACTTGGGAGGATAAGTACAGTGTGGTTCTTTTAATAATTTTTAAGCCTGAGTGCATCTCAGCGCAGTGGGTTTTTGGTAAAGAAAGATCAGGAGACAGGAAGATGAAAGAAATCTAGTAAAATAAAAAACCCAGTGAGAAAATGAATTATAAAAAAGCAGCAACAGAAGGAATAATAGAGCTTTGTTTATTCTTTCCCTTTTAGCTTTGTGGGCATATAATAGATTTCCACTTCTTGCTCCTACTTTCTATTTTCTCTACCACCCACAGTGTCCTTTCATTGCCTCCCCAAAGAGGCCCAGGAGTGCAGCCACCCTGCACAGACTAACCTGGACTCAAAGGGCAGCGTGATGTTGTAGTCTGAAGCCAGTTGCTATTTGTATAGCAACATGACATGGCAGGAAAAGAGTTCAGTCATGCTCAATTTTGCTTCTGGTATTGCAAAAGCAGTACATCAGTGATGGAGTTGTGCAGATTGGATGGAACTAATTATATTAAGTTGTTCCATTAGAACTTGTAAGAGTGTTGCATGCAGAAGAGCAGGCTTTTTTGACAAGAAGTTGATTTGTATGAGGCTTCATGGAGCATTTAGTTTTTATCCTTATGAGTTCAGGTCACCTTCTTCCATGAGAAAAACAAGAAAAGGAAATCTTTACCAAATTTCCTGTAGAATTTCCTCCCCCTTTCTTCAGGCATTTTCCTTTCTCAGCCTTGAAGAAACCAGCTGCACGGGTAGCATGAAATGTGCAGAGAACCCAATTTCATCTCTCTCCCTGACTGTATTCTCTGTGACTACCTTTAGTAGTTTAATTAAGAAAAATCTTAGAATTGTTAAGTTTGAAAAAACCTTTTAAGATCATCAAGTCCTACTGCCAACCTAGCACTATCACCACGTTCACCATTAAACCATGTCCTCCTCTGTAGGATGAAAGCTTTTCAACTTAAAAGTGTAAGGACTCCAGCCTTTCACTCTTAGTTTACAGTTGGACGGGAGGCAATTCCTTTTCCCAGATACTGTATTTTCCAGATACACAGCAAGTGATACTGTAGACAGCTGAATAACTTACCAAGGCTTTTTATAATTTGAAGGAATATGATGGAATACTCATGCTCACAGAATTTGGTCCAACTTATTTTCCTCAGTCTTAGATTTTACTGAGACCACCAAAAGACTACTGGCCAGGGCAGACAGTTATCTTTTTTTTCATCACTAATGATGACAACTGGGTTCCTAGTGTCACAGCACTATTATTTATTTTCCCTGATGGGGCTTCATCATGCTTTTAGTGAACATTAGTTAAAAACAACTGCTAGACAAATTCCTCTGGAAAATTCCAATTACAACAAGTATAGAGATAAGAGATAAGTTTAGAGCTAGTTTGCATACTTCTGCTTAAGAAAAAGCAGCAGCACAGAAGTTAGTTTATTGTGACTATTTTTAGTTCAGTCAGAAGATTCAGAATAGCTGTCAAATTATTTTTTTTCTAATGTGCTCTTTGAGATTTTAGGTTTACTAATTCTGTTTCCTGCAAGTCAACACATTTTTTTCTCCAATTTAGTCTTCCTGTTACAACTACCTCATCTTTATGCTGGTTATAGCAATTCAGTATTCTAAATGATCTGCTTTATTGTTATGATCTTTCCACACTCAGGTGTCAGGAATAGCACTGATGAATCTTTTCCCTTCACTGGCTGACACAAGTGACAGGCTACTCTGGCCTCTACTTCCCAACTTGGGCTGCATTAAGGAGCCAAATGTTTGTAAATATTGTTTTTCAGTCCTTTTTACTAGTTTTTTCCTTTTTAGTAGTTTCTCATGTGATTCTCAGCCCATATTTTATAAAACAGCCCTATGGGCACACTGCTTGAAAGTAGTACATGGGGACCAGCCAGAGACAGCGCTTCCAGCTCAGCTCACTCGAGTCTCCCTTAGCACGTAGGAAAACCAGAAGCACCCATTTCTATTGCTGCTGCTAGCATGGGTGCACCTGCAGAGAAGCCTGTAGGATACCTGCAGCTCCAACTAAGGAGGCTGAAGCTAGGGTGATAAGGGAGTGTGTATAACAAGAAGATGAAAGAAGTGACTGCACAACCTTGAATTCATGAATTCAAGCTTATCTGTAAATTCAAGGAATAGATACACCCATCTGTAAAGGCAAGAGCTGTTGCCATCATCAAATAAGTCTGGGAACACCCCTATGTGATATTAATTCAACACTGAAGTTCAGTTTCTTTCAGTTCAATAGCTCCTCTTTTTGTTTTTTTTTTGTTGACTTGGATGTAGCTCAACTCCCTGTTTCTTAAATTGCTTTCCATCTACCCGCCAAGTTAGAGATGCAAAAAAACAGGAAGAATGGAAGGAACTATTCTTCCCATTATTAAATTAGAAAACCAAGTCCCAGAATTCTTTCTCCAGTCTTTTTTTTTTTTCTAATTTTTGAATACACTGCACTTACAGAGAAGACTTTTAGCTTTGCTATTTTTGAGAAATGGAAGAAAATGATGTTATGTCCCTACGTACCCCTAATGTTTATATTTATCAAAGAATGACAAATATGCTAACTCATTTTTTCATAATAAGATAAGTGGTAATGGTACTGTTCTCTAGTCCGGGCAACCCACAATTATTTGATATTCAGCCACTCTGGAAAGTTCATTTTGCTGCCGGCTGTTCACCAAGGATCAGTCACAAAGATAACAGAGGCTTGGGAGTTCTCAGGAGTATTCTCTCTTTTGCAAATGCGTGAGTAAGTGAAGAATGTTTTTCTTTTCTTCATTGCTAGCCAAGAAATTTCTCCACATGCTTGTGGGACCTCTTGTTTTCCTCAAGCAGTAGGTATTGCCATGTCCCAGAGAAAGACATTTAATGCCAAGAGAAAAAATTTCAGTAAAGAAAAGCATTTTAATGAAACAAGACACAAATCCTCTACAGAAAGTCTGTAACCTCGATGAGACCAGATAGCAAAGTGATACCAAAACTGCTTTTGATATTCCACTGATGTTTCTCCACTTTTGACTATCAATCTGGTGCACAAGGCTGTGCTGCAGCAGGAACATTGCAGGCTCCAGCCCTGCTTGGGAGACAGCTGGAACAGCCTTGCTGGTCTTCATTGCCTGCAGCCTTGTCAGTCCAACCTTTAGCCTTATCAGATCTCCCCAGCAAGGCAGAGCTGGGCAAGCTCCCTGAGGCAGAGAATCTCAGCACAGGCGCCTTGAGTCTGTATGAAGGCATGGATAAGAAAGTTGCTTGACCTTTCCACCACTACTATTTTCCTGAAGTTGTGTGCAACTTCTAATCTAAAAGAAAGGAAGCCACATTTCAAAGATATTTAATAAATTTAATGGAAAAGTATCTGAAAAATAATTTTTTCCTACTCAGAAAGAAGAGATTAATAACTCAAGTGATCTATCATTTTGATATTGAAGATTTCTACACTTCTTATTTACATAGAAAATATGTTGCAGTCATATAAATTTTTCTGACTGTATAGATCTAAAACATAGTCAAAGCTGGGAGAAACCTGAGTTTACATTTTTGTTTGTATAGAAAAAAAAAATCAGAAATTAACATCAGATTAAGTAAACTTTCCCAGCTTTGCTTATATATGTTTTGATATTGTTGTTGCTGTCTCATTCCGTGAACAATAATTTTTTGATATTTTTGAGTCCAAGGATTAGAAAAATACAGTAGCAGAAAGCATATAAATGCAGTTATAGGCACTATATTGAGCTTTCAGCTTAAAAATTACTAGAAGAATTGTAATGAGCTATTAAAAACAAGTAAAATATAAGTGTTTGGTAGTACTGATCTTGATCAGTTCCTGAGTTTGCAGCAAGGGATATTTAGATGGGATGGACATCTGCCCTGCAGCAGGCAAATACAAAGGATATTTGTGTTTGTCCTGAGCTTTGGGACTGAATCATGCCACAAAACACATGCTGCAGGTGCTGTGCTATGGAAACAGAGCTTCTTTAGAGAGAAACAAAGTGACTGACATACTAACACAGTTTCAACACTGCAAATTGGTACTAATTAATGTTTTGGGAGCTGCTGTAGAAATATGGGCAAGGAAGATGCTTTTATGAGGGCTGGGTCCAGGCTGCAGACACGGGGTGAGGTGCATTGGGATGGTGGGGATCAGTAACAGTTTGGCTCATGGTCTCTTCCACTCCTGTGGCAACTCAAGCAGTCTTTGCCCAGTTTTTTGAAAACTGTCCAAGCAGCATGCTCACTTTAGCCAGGTCTGCAGTCCAGCCATCAGTGGATCACACATACACATTTTGCTGACAAAAGCCTCTGTTATACAAAAGCTAGAAAGGTAAAGCCTGTGCTGTTCCTGGTTTGTATTTCTTGCATAGAGGCACTCCACTGGCAGCAGTGTGATTTGACAGGGTGATTGCAAGAGCAGCCTTTCCTGGCTGAGCTGTCCAGGTGATGAATGACACTTCAACTCATCCACTGTGTGCAGGATAGCTTCTAGATTTGCTTCTAGATTTGGTACCTCCTTGTATGCATTGACTCTTTAGAGGTCTGTATTATCTTTGAGCTGAGATCATTCAGGAAGACAGATGTCTGACCCAACAGGGAATTCAACATGAGGGAAACCTCTCTGGCAAGAAGCAGTATAGGTCAGAATCAATTTTAGCTTTGCTTACGAAAGGAAAACAACCCATCCTGCAGAACCAAACAAACTGCACCAGTTTGAGCCTCCACCCAGAAATCTGGCAATCTAAATTACGCTCTCTTATTGAGCAGTACTTCCCTCCGCAGGAACAATGAATCAAACAAAATAAATAAATCTTTACACTTCCCTGTTCTTTCCACCTCCCAATTAATCATACGTCATTTTGGAAAACCGAAGCATCCCACGGCAGGAGGCAAAACTGCCATCACAGAGCGCGTTCGCAGCGTCATATCGACCTCCAGGAGCAGGGGACAGAGGGGCTGCGGTGACTCCCCGTTCCCAGCCCGGAGGAGCCCGAGCCTCGCAGGGCGAGCGGCTCCGCCGCAGCTCCCCGCGAGTGTCCGGCCGTGCCGGGCTGCACCGAGGCCTCTGCCACCATCGCTGCTGCCGCTGCTGCTGCTGCTGCCGCTGCTGCTGCCGCTGCTGCTGCCGCTGCTGCCGCTGCTGCCGCGGGAGCGGTGCCTGCTGCGCCCGCCGCCCCTTCCTGCCCGCTCCCTTCCCCGGCTCGCAGCTCCGCCGTGCCTCTGCTGCCTTACAGAATGTGCAGCGGTGCGGGGATCCACGCAGAGCCCCAGCCACGCAGAACGGACTTACCGAATTAAGTGGGTTTTCTCTTTCCTAGGGGATTAAAAAAAAAAAAAGAAGAAACTATCTCATAGGAACCTTTTTCCCCACATAGACACATTTTTCCACTTTTTGGGACAAGAGCAATTTATCGGGACCATTATTTACTCCAGGATAGGTACCAAATTTTTTGCGAAGATGTTTTGGCAAACCATTTTCTACACTCTTTAACTTAATGGGTTTTAACACAAAGGTCCAAAATGCTGGAAAATAAATGTTCAATTAAACCTGATAAAGCCTGGTCCATTATTCCCCTCCCCCACTAGCAGATGCCAAGAGATGATGTTCCTTTTCTAGGCTGTGGAGAAGCGTTGTTGTCCATTGAAGTTCTTGAGAAAGGGCTGCTTTTCAGATCATCTGCTGTCTCTGCAGAAAGTGACTGATTTTGTCCAAGCTCCTGTTGTTGCATGAGCAGTTTTGAGTTCTGACATGCCTGGCTAGCATTTCCATGATAGGAGATTCTAAAGTTACTGGGTTTTGAGTTCTTATGCTATGCTCTCAGTCTTTACATAAGACCCAGAGGTGAGGAATTACCACCAAACAGATCAAGTTTCTAGCCTGAAAGCAAGTTGTGAAATTACTGCAGATGGCCTGCTGGTACAGGATTTCTGGTACCGTTTCATGGAGCATCAAATAGTCCCAGTAAGTTTCAGATAAGTGCTATGCATTTTGGATGCTTATCTTTAACCCCTGATCTTTTGAAATTTACACCGATGCATTTCAAGTCTTTGTCCTTTAAACAGATCTTCTTCTAAATGAGATGATTAAAATTTCCTTGTGTCTTTTCAGAGAATCCATGTGTTCATTTATGGTCCCAAGGGAAGACTAAATTAACCCTGCTCCCATTTCTTGAAGTATTACCAAATGACATTATTTATACTAGCTTTAGCTTTAAATCCCTGCTTTCTGGGGCAGCGTGTTCCAGAATAGTGCAAAAAGGATGTTTTTCTGTCTATATTTGAGACATGAATAACATTAGAGAGAAATGTCTTTCCTTTAGGATCTCTGAGGATAAGAAGTTTACAGACTGAAATAATGTAAAGGTATTTATTTAAATGTCTTTTCAAAAAGGTAAAGGATGGCAGATAAAAAATATTTTCTTTAAAAAGTTTTCTTTTTCTGTCATTGGAGGTTCTGTAGCTCTTCATTACCTACAGCATTCTCGTCCCCACCCATCCCACCCTTCTTCTGGTAGTTGCCTCCAGTGCTCTGAAATGTAGAGGTCTCTCTTTTCTATGACTTCCTTCAAATTCTCCCTTCACATTTCAGTGATGTAAAACAGCCAAGATAAGAAATAGCTGTCTCTTCCCAGGAGGAGGCTGACGGATGTGCAATTCAGAACAATTCCCCTTTTCCTACTGTGTTCCTAGGATGGGGGGTGGTGGGGAGTGGGGGAAGTCAGAAGTTAACCTCACTTTTGCCAGCTATGCCAGCTGTTGCCAGCAAAATAGACACAGCAAAGTACATCAGCATTGTACTGCTCTCTTCCTGAAAGAATAGAAAAAAAATGAGATATGGAACAGGGGTGGCTAATAACTTGTATGTTTGGTCAAAATACAAAACCAAATAATTGTTTGTATAATGTATCCTATTGCTCTTTAAGCATCTTGCACATACTGTTGTCTTCAGTCATGTTTCATCTAGGTCCCTTGTTGCTAGAAAGAGATGAGTGGAGAGTTAGACTCATACCACCAGGGGATAATAGTTACATTTGTTGTGGTATTTTACAAAGAAAAGCATACTGGGCTTTGGGACTGTAAGAGTTAAAGAAGTACATTTGTGTGGAGGATGAGGGGTTTGTTATTGTGAGATTTTAAGACTAGCTTTTTACATGATTTTTATATTATTGATGTGGCTTATTGGGCAAAACACAAAAAATAATGTTTTCTTACTTACCTAAATATAATAAAAACATCAGAAGCAGAAAAAACTTACTTGCCTTTGGATCCTAATTCACAGTGTTAAAGCACAGGAGCACCAATAGGAACAAGCACTCTCCTAAGATACTAAAGCCAGTGTTCTGTGTAGCAGTGGGCAGCAGGAATCACTAAAGGCACAAAATAAGGCCTCATGTTAGTGTGACTATAATCTACTTTAGGGAGTTAACCAAATGATCTGGTGACCTAAGAGTTATACAGAGAGGAAAGAGCATGTGAATGATTAAGGAAGGTAATAGGCAGCAGTCACTAAAGTCCAGGGAAACTGAAATATGCTTAAATTATCAGAACAGCAGAATAGATGTTCTTTAGTGGACACTGGGTGAATGTGTAGCACCCTGCAAACTGTAGAGAAATGGTCCAGCTGTGCTAAAAGATTGTACTGGAGCAGCATCACAAAAATTGAAACCAAGTTAGCAACTTATCTGGGCTCTCCTGCTACTGAGAAGCTTTTGCTTGAGTGGAACCCAATTCATCAGGAAAAACAGAAGAGTAAAGACAAGAAACCAGAAGAAAATCTATTATATTTCACAGCTGGAAAATTAATTACACTTGTGTGTGTTTAAGTAAATCAATGCCTCCAAGACTTGTTTTACTAGCTTTCCAATTCAGTGAAACAGATCCCAAATCTAGTGACTAGAGAAACCCTGTTCTTACCTTTCAAGATACAAAAGGGTACAAAAGATACAAAAAGACTACAAATTAAGTAGTGTAAACAGAATGGCAATTTTCTGTGGACTATTGCTCAGCTTGTTAGATGGAGAAATGTTAGGCAGTTTGCAGGCACGGCACAGAACTTAGCCCCTCAAATGCATGCTTGTTGAGATTCATCTCTGTGAACAGCAGATGTTGCTGACAAAGTGTGACCAGACTCAAAACCTCATTACTGATCCAGCATGTGTCAGTACTATTGCCTTTCCATGGAAAAGACCTGCCTTTCAAAAATCAACTGGAATAATTTCTTTGACGTTGGAAAAATAGAACACAGAAGGAAGGATCTAGTGAAGAGGTAGCAATGAAACTGTTTTACCAGGCTTTCAGCAGGTGAAGCATTGAGTTTATAATAGTAAATGATGAGAGATTGATTCTTCCAGGAGGGGATATGTAGAAGAGTCCTTCCAGAAACTTAGTGTGTTTGAGATCTATTCTGCTCACAAAATATAGCGTAGATATTGACTTTTCTGTGATCACAGAAAAGAAAGACAAGACAAATATGTGATTTTTCTGTTACCTTCTGATGCCTGAAAATGAAGCTGTGGTTTTTGTGGCAGAGCAAAGGGTCCCTGGAGAACAGTCTTTATGGTTGAATCATACATATAGTAATGATTCACTAGAGGCTTGATTCCTCTATCTACATGGGGAGAATTGTTTTCCTCTACTTGCTTTGGAGCTTAGCAGAGTCTTGCATCGTTTAGCAGAGTCTTGCAATGTCAGAGAAAAGCCACTGGGTTTTTTTGCCTCAGGTCTTAGAGAAGCCAGACCAGTGCCATAATAAGATGGTACCTACAAGAGACCAACAGTCTCATTACTGGTCTCTAACATGAAGATCTGTTCTGAACTGAGGCATGAAATACAATCTGTGAGGTTTCAAGGAGTCAAGCAAGAAGATAGAGCTTGGATTCATTGTTGTTGCTTTGTTGTTTTGTTGAACATGAACATGAACATTGCGGCCCCAGGTTATTTCCACACTGTTGCTGATAAAGTATTTCTAAGATCCATTCTTGGGCTTTGGGCATTCTTTCTCACTATCATCATGTTGAGCTGGCATCACCTATGAGGAGTTTCATGGAAAGCTGCTTATAGCAAAGCTGTATACATACATCCAGTCTTCTGGTTGCCTCTGATGGATTTCAAATTCAGAGCTATTCTTGCTGGGTTAGGTGGGGTGTACAGCCCATACATGTTCTGAATAGAGCATGAATTATCAGTTTCTAAGACCTTTGAGCTTGACGAGCACTCTGGGATTTGTTCCACCTCTTCTAAGAGTCAAGCTCATATAACAAGTTAAGATCATATCACTGCATTCAGTGAGCTATAAATGTGTTACTTACTTTTTTCTTGTCTATTTTCTACTCCTTACTGCTTGAGCATTTCTGAATTTTGTAGATCTGTTTGCAAAATAGCAAGCGTGTCATGAAAAAGGATGTGAAAGAGAAGCCAAATGACATCCCTTAAGTCAGTTTAAAGCTTGATACTTGGTTGTTTATAATCTCAGTATGTTAGTTGTTTGTACTATGATAAGAGCATTTTTGGTGTGGAGACTGAGCGACAAGACTTCTTGCAGCAATGCAGACAGGGTTTGTCTGTTGGTTAGGGAAGTGGACCAGAAAGCAGGAAGATCTGGGTCCTAGACCAAGCTGAACCAGTGACTCATCAAACTCTGGGAAAGTGCATTTAACCCAGTTCTGCAACACTGCAAAAATCAGTTTGCTGCCAAACTGAACCAGAGCATGCTTTAATTCACAAGTCAGTGGTAATATGGGGAAGATGAACCCTTTTTTCATTGAGTAAATAAGTGTAATTTCCATATTACCCTATCCTGAGCCAATGTTTCACAGTATGGCTGTGGTAATGTTCTTGTATAGTCAAGGGGAAATTTTGAAGGAAGAGAAACCTCCCCTGTTCCCCCCTTCCAAAAAAAACCAAACAAAAACCAATAAAACAAACAAACTTTCCCACTCTTCCCATTAAAAATATGTGGAAACAGATATGCAGGATGAAGAAATATCCAAAGAATAAACTATCATGTATTTTTTAGGATGCAGGGTAACAATTCAGCCTCATTATATTGAGACATAGATTTTGACCCCTAACTAGGTAAGTAACTAAAAGAGTTGTTTGGCAGAAGAAAGGAAGATATCATGTGAGTTTTATGAGCAAATGTTTTAAGACATTTTGCTAATCAAAAGTAAGTAGGTGAGAAAAGAGATTATCAATGATAGTTGACTACCAGATTTTATATCCACACTGGTCTTTTCTTTCTGAATACATTATTCTTTATGTTTGATTAACCTCATTGCAAATAGGAAAACTTTCACAGATGTCTGCATATGGTCTTGATATGTCAGATCCTCTGCTGTAGCTTCTTTATTTGCTAAACCTGTACCCAAGGCTTTTACCAGTGGCAACACTGATCACCTTGGAGCAATAAGAAGCAATAAGAGGCAATAAGGCTCAGGGAGAAAGTTAAGTTTTGCAATCAAAAGTGGAAAGTAAAATGGGTCAGTAAGAAAGCTACTTCTCATGGGCTTTTTCTTGGCTAAAATAGAAAGGAAATGGTGGGTGAAGCATCTGACCAAGCAGTTAGCAATAAACACTTCCATCATCAAATGCAGTTATATTTCCAGTTTGCAAATCTCTTACCCATTCTTCTTACTTTTAAGGAAATACCAGTCCAGTCCCAAGAAGCAGTTTTGAAAAATTACATAGCAAATTTCCACATTTAATATTTCCACTACAGTCATTTGTCTAACAGCCGACCCTGAAAATTGAGCCAGGGCTGTAAATGTTAAACTGGACTGGACTTACCCATCAGCATGTCTGATAAATGCAGTGTCAGCCAATCTGTGCCATCACTGATAAACCTGTGCAAATCCATTCTTTCAAATCATACTATCAGGGATAGTTCCATTCTTCCACTTCTTGGTAGATATTTCTAATTGCAATGTATATCATTCTGCAGGAAGGATTTAAATTCAGCTTTCCTGTTTTCGTTATTATATCTGATTCTGCAGGCACAACGAGATTTTAAAAGGCCATTGAAAACCATTGCCAACTTCATCCCTCCCAAAGGAAAAAAGAACTCCCAGGATCTCTTAAGTATTCACTTCAGAACGAGATCAGCATGTCTGAACCATGTCTGAACCATGACTGTAAACAGAAAGATGTCTGTAAACAGTTATCAGAGGAAAACAAAGTTAATGAATTCTATTGATAAAAGCAGTTCATACACAATCAAACATTTTCAAGTAATTACAGATGACGGGAAACAGGAATAAAATCTCAGTGGTTATGCTCACATTTTGGGAAACCCTGGACCAATGCACTGCACTGAAGAAAGTACAGATGCTGCAGCCATGAGAACAGCTGTACAGCTGGTTTCTGTCAGTCCCCTCCCCACGAGCAGAGCTAATGCAATTGCATTGCTGCTGGTTCAAAAGTTAAAAAAATCCTTCCTACATTGGCTCGTTGGTTTGTTCTTAGTGTAACAGGCGCAGATGAGTTCTCAGAAATACTGGTTGCCTATCTGAAGTATGATTAGCAACCTTTAGGCTTACCAGTCACAAAGAATAATATGTTCTTAAGTTTCCTGAGTCTGCCAATTTACGTAGGTGAGTAAACTAGACAGGTCAAATAACTGGCGTAGTTTATAAATAGACTAAAAAAAATCTCCATATATAGACTAGTATCCAGACTTTCTATTGTTTCAAGCAAATGATATCATTATTTGGATGTCTTTCCAAAACTGAAAATGACTAGACTTCGGAAACCAGAAGTAGTTAAATATAGAAATTGCTACTTTAATGAGTGAATGCTGTGTTTCATTAATATGCTACTAGTATGTGAACAAATGTCTTTCTGTTCTTAGGGATGGGAAAGGAGGTTTTATTCTAGTAATATAAGATATTGCACAAAAGCCAAATTCAGATTAAAGGTTGATAGTGTCTTTGACTGCATTCCTTTATGGAAAATATTCCAGTATAACTTCACATATCAAGATAACACTGTCCACTAACTTGCACCTTGCATAAGCCCTGGGCAGATCAAATACAAAATGCACAGTGGTTTGCATAAATAAAATATTAGAATAAAAATTAAAAATTAAAATAGAAACTATCTGTGCTTTTCAGTGTCCCTAACAAGTGATTTCGTCTACTTTGGCAAGTCACAATAAAGTCACAGAATTAATTCAAAGGACTTTTTTCATTGCTGATAACTAGAAAACACTTCTGCCTTCTGTAATACTGTTTTTGAAACCATGTAAGTAGCTTCTCTGGAGATGCATTTAATTTCTAGGGATGGGGTATTGAGAACAAGCACTCATGTTAAGATGTGCCAGCACTCTTAATCTAAAGACCACCATCCTTTTAGATGAGGAATGTCAAATTGAATGTTAAATGAGAGTCTGTTATCTCATAAGAAAAGATAATAGAGAAATAATACGCATCTCTGAAAGTATGGCTTTGCAATGATGGGATCAAGTTTAATAGGATGTCAAATTTTAACTTACCAATACAGATTTTACTCTAGCTACTGCTGCATCCTTTACCTTTCTCTCAGATTTAGCTAAAAAATCTTATTTGAACAAAGAACCAGGTGACATGAAGTCACCTAAATTTAGGCATCTACATATTCAGGAGGTGTTTGAGTTCTCATTATAATCAAAGAAGCCAATGGGCTTGCCTTCATTAATAGTAATAATTAAAGTAGGTATCTTTACTTACCTTTATTAATACATTTCCAGCTTCAAAGTCTTACTAGGCTAATACCTGTGGGGTGTTTTTTCTGCAGGCAAACCCAATCCTGGCCTTGGTAAAACAGAGCAACACTTTTGTTCTCTTTTTGCAATCATTGTGGGAAGTAGGTATCACTTCATGGCTGTGTAATATTTGCCCCTTTGTAAGATGTAAGAGGCATTTTTAACCATGGTTGCACACTCTTCAAAGAGCTTCGTTTTCCTGCAGTATCACCTGTCTCCTGCTATATGGTATTCATATACCAATATATGGTATATGAATACCATATATTCAAGCCTTAGCTGATGACTAAGACAAAATTTGTTATTTCTTCAGGCAGGCTCAAATAGACAAGTGCCAGATGATGTTTTTCTTTTCTGAATGCAATTTTGTTCCAGAAAAAAGCCTTTTGAATCTTAACACTCTTTCATTAGCTCCTGAAAGCTGGAGCACTTTCATGCAGAGACCTGGGGCAGCCTTTTAGAATTCTCTTTCCCATGGCCTTACAGATTCTTCAAAAATAAGCAGGAGTGTTCTATTTTTCTATAGAGGTGACTTTTTTTTTTGTTGTTTGACATTTTAAAGTGTTTTAAGTGGGTTTCCTATCTTATATTCCACTTTTGTGGCATAACATATAATCACCTTGTGATGGGAAAAAAAGGAAAAATATGGGTGAATTCAACTTCAATACCTGTAAAATGTGAGACTTCCATTTTCAGACTTCTTGACAGAAAACTGTGTCACAACATATGCTGCTTGCTTCAAAATGTGCTGTTTGCAAACAAACTCATGTTGGACAACTAGGCAAGACCCCTGGAGAGTTATTCAAATATCTGTGCTTTATATGTAGGCAGCTTTTAAGCATTACTCTTTGCCTGGCCTCTTAAAGACTTTTTTTTTTTTTTAATGCCTACTATATCACAGCAGCTCTTTCTGGATTTCATCTGGTTTTCTGGGTAAATATGTGTTTGGATAAAAGCCACGAAATTAGAAATGGTTTTATGAAAATGTGGTTGAGAAGTTCACACTGTCTCATATTTGGCTTCTGCTGTTGTTCCAAGGCAGTGTCTCCAGACGGCAACAAGAGAACTTTATAATCTGAAGGGGGACAGTAAATAGTACCTCAAATAAAGTGAACATGTGAAACTGTGAAGTTTCACTTTGAAATGAAACTATGCAGCCTTCAAATCAAGGCTGCATGCCAGAAGGTTCATATAATCAAGAGTCACAAGCAAGTCCATAAGAGGAAAGTCTTTTATAGCTTCATTTCTGAGAGATACAGAATTCGTGTTTCCCGTCTCTGGTTCCAACATACTTGCTGAGACACCCTTGAGAAGGCAAGTTTCCGTCTCTTGGGGTCTTCTCAGCATTTGAGACTTTAAATTCTTGTCCTTCCTTTCCTCACCCCAGACATCAAACAAAGGTATCCCAATCCCTGGGAGCAGTAATGCCTTTGGGTTCTTCTCCTTTTTTGATATTCCATTGCCCATCAGGACTTAGAGCTGAAGCAAGCTGCTTGCTTTCTTGGCATCCTGCTTCCCAGTTTTCTTGATGCACTTCATGAGAGGGAGAGGGCATGTGAAACTTTACACCAGTTTATAATACATAATTGACTGCCACAAATACAGCTCTTCTCATTGCATTGGGAAGACTCCATTAAGTTAGGAGACCAGCTCTCTTCATACAGCTGGTGGTGAGTATCTTTGTGTTCTTCCTGGGACCAGTTTCCTCCTCCAGAGATGTTTCATTGAAGGATGTGTAAATACATGGCTCCCCCTACTTTTGGTTTGGAAGTGTAAACATTCATAAGATTTTGAGGTCACGCACTAAATTATTCTAGTTGCCATGCATCCAGTCTGGAAAAGGTTCTGGCTCTCATTCAAGTATGAAAGAAAGAATTAGTTCTTAGCGAAATAATTCTCAGAACAGTTGGAGAGAGGATCCACACGTACATCTTTTCCTTCCTCTGTGACTGTGCCAATTATCTCTCCCTTTCCCTGGACAATTAAGGTCTTCACAGTGCTCTCACTGTGCACTAGTGGGACTGTTAGCAGGCGGTTTCACATGGCTGATGCCATCTTTGACATTGTAGCTCTGAGGAGGGACCATGCCTGTTCCTGGGCAATCCAGGCCTTCTCTGCTGACAACATATGCTTGTTTTGAGTGGTTGTTTGTACATATTTCTAGAGAAATAAGTTTGGTAACAGGTAACACATGTTTTCAGCTTTTAAAGGAGTAAAATGTTGGTTTTGAGCAAAGACAACTGTGCTGTCACATTTGAATCCGATGAAGTTCTTCTCTGTCTGGTGATGATCAGCAGCAGGAGTACTCTGTCATACTCCTACTTCATTTTTTCTTCTTTCTTTTGAAGGAAGCAAAAAAATTAATGTTTCTAAGTCAGGGCTGTATAAACCAAATTTGAAATTAATGTCTGTATCAACAGCTGAAGGTCAAATGTGAAAGCAGAGGTTCAAACTGGAGGTGTGGCCTGTTCTGGTCTCCCTGGCACTGACACAGAGGCTGACTCTCAGGCATGCCAGGAATTCCCTCGGGACTTCCAGGCTGATGCCTCACTTGAGACATCTGAATGTGCTGCTCCAGTGTGCTGTTCATTGCCCCACTGCAGAGGCCTGCAGTAGTTCAGCACCTCCAGTCCTAGTTCAATGTTTCAACAAGCTACTAAAACTTCCAAAAAATGCATTGGTGAAACTTGGGTGAACAGAATGGGACTTGTCAGCACAGAAGTTAATGCACAACTACGACCTACAAAATGTTATCAAAGAAGATGTCGGTGTATGGAGTCTTTGATTCAAAGTTGCAATATTTTCATTATAATTTCCGTAATTATATTTTGAGCTGTATGTAAGGAAATGGCTTATATTTCCTGGTATTTCTGTACTCCTAGAACTGTACTTTGAGGTCTGTCTCTGGTTGCTTTTGTTCTTTGTTAGAATACCAGCCCTTGAAGTGGAGGTACTTGAATGGGCACGCAGAAATGACAGCTACCCAAATGTGGCCAAGATTAGCAACAAATAAATCATTAACGTGTGGAAAAGTTTGAAGAAAAGTGCATATGTGTTTCTGTGTTTTTTTAAGAGCTTGGCTGAAAGAAACTACATTTAAGTTGTCTATTTTTGGCTGAAGCTGTGTAAATACAGAAATAATATTGTTGGGAGACAAAAAAAAAATGATGAGAAAGCAAGAGGGCAGAAAAAGTTTTGTGTTGGGACACCCACATTGTGTGCTTGCTATACATAAAAATTAGAAGTATTTACACTAAGCAAATATGCAAGCTTTACAAACATAGGTGGCACTTACTTACATGTTTTCTCTTGCTTTTGTTTGAGCAGTGTTCATGTTCCTTGAACATGATGAATATATTCAGTCCAGCACAGTGTCTGGGTAAGCCAGCTCTGATGATGCTTAGCTTTGAACAGTGTGGACCTGAGCCATGTTAGATATAACTTAAGATTTTCTGATTAAAGAAAACACCTCTAAGAACCTAGTATTTCTTTATTTGGCAAAGTAACAAATCACTATTGTTATTAGTAATAATTCACAACTAGATCACTGTAAGAAACAGTGAATTACAATTCTATATCTTGTTGTTATTAGCATTGGTACATAATCACTGTAAAAAATATGATAAATTACACAAAAGGGCTATTAAGCTGCAGATGTACTGCCTTTGCTCCTGCAGTTGGTGTTCAGGAGTAAGCCTATCCTTCCTTACAAGCTTATCCCTTCTTACCCCACCTTCCCACAGGGACATGCCTAGTCAAGAGACCTGTGGTGTTTCCCCATGGGGGCTCCCAGTGGGCTTGTGCTCACAAGTCAGCATCACTGCTGCCTGCAGGTGTCCCTGCCCTTGTTTTAGTATAGCCTCACAACTTTCATTCTTCACTTAATTTGATGCCCTCTTCATCATTTTTTTCCAAGTTTTTACACCCTTGCACTACCATTTCCCTGCCTGCACTCCTCCCAAATAAACCACATATTCTTAATTTCTTTTCCCTCATTGGTCCCAATTTTTTTACACTCAAAAGTTAGTGTTTCTGACACTATATCCTAGGCAATATTTTCTCTAATATGGTATTACCATTACAGTTGGCTGAATGAGACAGCCTTGCCTCCAAGGGCTGCCTTTTGACCCTGTGGGTCTCATTGGGAACATTAATGTTACACATTTCTGGACAGAATTGCCATACTTTACTCTTGATTCTCCAACCTAATTCTAATTAAGCAGCACCTCACCTTATGCACAGAAAGTTTGCACACCAGTGCAATGGTATAGCTCATTTTGTGTTTGCACATATATCAGCTCTTAAATAGTGTTCTTCAGACTCAGTGTTCCCATCAAAGGGTGTAGCTTCTTGTGAGGGGGAGACTTGGGCACTTAGCACAGGATTCATCTCATGTGAAGCTGGACATCTGCTCTGTAGACACGTCTCAGCCAGTTACCCTGTGCTGCATCACTAATCCCCTTGCCCTTCTGTGATGAGATTTAGCTCTGGTATCTCAACTAGATCTGATGAGAGCCTCTGGGTGATATAAAACAGCAGCTGGATATTGTGCCTATATTGCATGAATCCTAACTTAGATCCTATGAACCCCATTTCTAGTCTCTGCCTAAACTCTGGACTTGTTAGAGATTAGTGCGATTATACATCATGAGGAAGACTTGGAAGTGAAAGGCTTCTCAGCAGACACCTTCATACCTGAGGGCCAGTTCTTCCAGCTTGATTGCACAAATCCTAGAATATCATTCTGGTGCAGTTACACTTGTCTTCATTTAACTGCATAACTGCATACTAGTCAGGAGATTCATCTCCCCATCCTTGCCCTTCCTACAAGGGGTGGATCTCTCTGTGGAAGCAAGTCACCTCCACCCACCTTCGTGGCTGAGAGAAAGCACTAGGAACATTCTAGGAGAGATGCAGTCAATCAGTTTAAGTGCCAGTTTAAGGATGGGATGAAGAATGTCCTAGATCTGACTGTTCTCACTACTGACCAAAAAGGCTCCTGCTCAGATCAAAACAGCCACAATGGGTTGCCACCATTCGTGTTATGTTCCCAGAAATGTTTTCCTCGGGATGTAAATAGTTGAGCACTTCAAAGTACATCGTCCATTGCTAAATTTGAAACTTTCAGTCTTTTTGCATTCTAATTATTGACTGATACATGTCCATTTGATTTCCCTTCATCTCAATCGTGTGCCCGTGGGTATAATTGTTTTTAACAAAGTTCTACAAGAATCCTTAACAGACTTATTTTTGAACGTTAACAAGCTTGTAAACCATAATGTTTTAGACTGTAACCCCCAATAATGTAAGATCAAACAACAATGCAGTGATCTTCTAGGAATCATAAATATTCTAGATAGTGGAAGATAGTAGAAAATGCTGCATGTGACTAAAAGTTCCCAGAGTCATTCCACTAGCAGTTGAAAAGTGAAGACGTGGAGATTAGGTAATAAAGAAAGCCCAAGTATGATCAAGAAGAGGTATATTACTGCTGGTCTCAAATGCTTTCCCAATGTGTTCCCTACCTTTGGAGAATCTTCCAGATTTTTCTTTTCATTATCTGCAGAATCTGTGTGCATAAAAGGATACAAAATGAGAAAATAATGAAGAAAAAAAAAAAAAAGCTTCCTAAAATTGTGGAAGAAAACAATTGTGTCCCCATATTAGCTGCTGGTATTGTTACAGCATGCAAATTGAAATATTGGATGGTGGATAGTACACAAACAATGGACCTTGAACTTCCATTTGAAATAAGCATTAGCAGCCTCCTCCATTTTTTCTTACAAGTGCACAAATATCTTAACATAGTTCTGATTCATTTTCTATTTTCTCCTTGACAGCAGTTTACCAAATTTAGAGTCACTCTGCTAATTAAAGAAATAAACTTATTGTTCTCATTATTTTTTTCTCAGTAGGCAAAACTGAAAACTCACATGATCAAATTACTGTATCTGTCTGTTACTCTTAGGCTGGGATATGCTGTTGTTTACAGCACGAATAAAAACAGATTCCAAAAGTTCAGAATTGATTGTTAGCAATGGTAGCACTACATAGTACAGTTCTCCTTAAAGTATACCCTCATCCTCCAGAGGAATATGATCACACAGGCCATACACCTGCATGGCATCCATAAGAATTAATAGAACTACACTCAATTTCAGAAAAGGAACTTTGGGGAAAACTCCATTAAATTAAGGATACTGAGAAAAAGATGCACATTTCATCTGCAAATAGGTTAATAAGAAATAAACTCAATGGAAATAGTGAGTTTGTGATCATCCAGGTATTTAACTAAAAAATGGACCAACATGAGCAAACTGCTGGAGTTTATAAAATTGTCTTGATTTTATGTTTCCTCTAAACAATAGCTTAAACTTAAAGCAAAATTCATAACATGACATAGAACTGTGCTACATCCATGAAAAAATTTCCTGAACACCTAACCTATAAATAGGTCAGGGCATGGTTTCAGTTTGGGGAACTGCTTTTATCAGTATAAGACCCTACTTCTTCAATTAAACATGATAATTAAATATAAGGCTGAAACGAAAGTGTTTTAGTATATGAAAGTACTTAAGATACAGACATGAACCTTCTCATGACAAGCATAAAAACTTGTTTTGGGAACTTTGTATTGCTGTGCATTGTAAGATTAAGAGCCTGCTCTGCAAATATGACCAAAGCAGGACTTAGGACTTAGGACCAAAGCAGGACTTAGGTAATGCTTGGTGCCTGCTCCATACCTTTTATTCATTTGACTACCAGGGAGGTCTCCAAATCCCAGAGCTGTGTTTTCAGGTAGTGTGAAGGTGAAAATATACCTGAGAAATGTGAATGAAAAAACTCAGGTGTTGAGTAGAGGATTGCTTAGAGCCATATGAAAATTTTAAGCATGGCAGCTTTGGTCCCCTCTCTGTATTTTAGCTCCTTAAGTCAGCCCTAGAGGCAAGAATGGCTGCATCACTGTCTATTTATGAAACAACATAGCAGTCCAGAGCACCCATCCTGTTTTGGAGCCTTGTTTATACCCCTTTCACCTCCCTTTCAAGAGATGATGGGCTCAAGCTCTGAAGGAGACAGAAAAGTGAAGGCACCAAGAGGGGAGCAAGTGACATGGAGCCTGACTCTGTACCCTACAGCTGGATTGCCTTGAGGTTTTTTCTGAGGAGTAGTGCATGTGAAATGCCCTGAATGAGGGATTCTGATTTCCTGTAGCAATTAGAATTAGTCCTTCTCTCTTTTTCTTCTGACTGTATTAGTTATTCACTGTGGGCCAAGTCAGGCTCAGAAATAGTGAATGAGAAATCCCTTCCTCCTTTCCCAGATTACTTACTAGGCTGCTGGGTCATTTTCAGAGATTCAAAACCCTGAGCTTCAGCAGGCTGCAGGCTGGTCTTCACAACATTCCTAATCATTAAGTTACATTTATAAAAGTCACACCACAGCATTCACAGCATCTCTGCTGTTCAGGTTTCTGAGCAAGACTGACTGTGGCTGCTGCATTCTCTGCAGGCACTTGCATGGAATATAATCCGAGTTTGCCTGCCTGTTGAAGTCCATCCAAGGATTTGTGTGGAGCAGTGCATGCTTTGGGATCTATATATTTGTGGCCCAGGCCAAACTGATTTTGGTCAGGCAGGAGAGTTGTAACTGAAGACATTTACTTAAGCTGGAAGTGACTTCTAAATCCCAGTGGCTGACTGCTAGCAAACTTTTTGTTCTTCCAGAATAGGCAGCCATAGAAGAGGAGAAAGTAGGAGTTTGGCTCATGATTTTGAACCTGATACCTACATCTTCCTTTATGCCCCCCAATGAATGTTTCAAAATACAGCAACCATTTGGAACATGCATAGAAGGATGTGCTGCAGTGTGACCTAGGACTTAGTCCGTGTCCCTAAAGAATCCAAGCAGCTGCACTTCTGTGATACGATATCTATTGCATGTGTCAAAAAAGATAACGTGAGATGCTGCTCAGCATTGAGCTGCAGTGTGTTGAAAATGGGGAGGGAAATAAATGAAGTAACATTATATTTCTTATGCTGATCTCCAAGAACTGGACAGCCAGTTCAGGGCTGCTTCTAAGCATATATTAAAGAGGTTTCAGCAGTAAATCCTAGATCTGATCCTGGTCTTTGCTTTAGCAGTTCCCAGCAAGTCTGCTAATCAAAGCTGATTGTGCTGTTTCAGATATTCTAGCTGATACCTTTTAACTTTTGTGTTATGTGTGTTCTGGTTTGCAGGGTGGAAAGAAATACACAGGACCATGTGGAGGCAGAGACTGCAGTGGAGGATGTCAGTGTTTCCCAGAAAAAGGAAGCCGTGTAAGTAACATTTTTTTCCTGTAAATTATTCTTGATGGTACAAGTTCAGTGCTATATAATTTGCTATAGGTGGACTTGCACTAGACTGATTAGAGTGCTAAAACCATTATTCTTTTTCAGGAAAAAGTTGTTGTTTCATCTTACTTTCTCACAGGCTTGTAGATTTGAAGAAATGCTTTGTTGTGAATACCTTGTTATGGTATGTAGCAGGCACTTAACTCAAAGATGAGGGCCAAGGGACCTGGCGGCCATGACAAGCTGATCAGATCAGAATTATGAAAAGATAGCACATACATGCATGGGATACAGACATTTGATGATTTTAGAGATCTTTTCCAACCTAAATGATTCAATAATTCTTTGATTCTATGTGATTTCCACTAAAGCAAGAGGGAACCGTGCCTGCAAAACCTGAAATCCCTGCTGAAAGGGAACTGTTTAGAATTTCTGGCATTATGTTGTGACTGATAGTCTGTTCTTCATTTTGGGGACTAGTGAGGAATGAGGCAGAGGAAGGGAGATGGGGTGGAGGGGATTAGCCACCTGCCACAGAGAGCACTGAGAAATAGGGCAGGGCTCCTATCCTGTATGGCTTGGAGCCCTGGCTGGCAGGCTCCTTCTGTACAGCTTGGTCTTCTGCAGCTGAGACAGTGACTCAGCCTTTTCCATCCACCCATCTCTAAGAATAGGTTAGGCAAGAGATGTGGTGGCAGGTCATGTGCTAGTTCTGCTATCACAAACCTCATAAGATTTTTCAGTTCTCTGCCTTCCCTCCACACAGCCAGCCACCAGTTCCCATTCCCATTGCATTCCTCAAGCTTGACTCCACGTCTGAGTGGAGGGAGAGGTGGTAGGAAAGTCACAGTGTAGGTGGGAGGCAAGGAACATTGTTGTTTACCCAGAAGTCCTGATGTCTCCATGGAAGTCAGATGATCCTGGGGTCACCATGCCATGGGGACTGTAATGGTTATACTCCCATGGCCTGACCATGAGCTGCTCATGATCTGCTTTCCATTACAATAACCCAATGGCAACCTGATGATCTGAGGACAAACAAGCCATCCCTTGAGACACATCCCATTCCCATGGGGCTCCCTCCAGCTGTTATTGCCTTACCTTCATCATCCAGCACATGAAGTTTGGCAAGTGCCTCCTGCCACTTCCCACTTTTGACTGAAAATCAAAAACTGATGCTGCAAGATGCTCACTAGAGTTCAGGAAAATATTGTTGCAAAACTACCGACTTCTGACTGAAATGTTTTTCATGCTCCTTATTGACTGAATGACCTTGAATTTCAAGTTGCCAAATGTGAAAGAAAAAAGAGGTAGTTAAACAAAACTAAATGCATAGGTTGGAAAAGCTGAAAATGTGAAAATACCACAGTAGAGAAGCAATCAGGTGCCACTGACAAGAAGCTCCCTGTGAGTTGCTTCCTATCTAGACTGGGAAAGTGAGTGCAGATTTTATGTTCTTGCTTACCACTCCCAGTTTTATCTCAGGGAAGTAAGTAAACCCACTTACTAATGAGGTTGGCCTCCCTTGAAATAGATACTCAAAAAGAGAAAAAGAATATGCTACAAAACATAAATTATATTTTGCTGCTTGTGGTTAAATGTGCAAGATGTGTAAAAGTATTGGAAAAAGGAATTTACAGAATTTTACAATTCAAAAATCATATTTTATCTCTCTGTATTTTACCTCTCTGAAATAATACACCTCATTCTGATTTATCATACACTGCCTGTATTTTGTGTCTGCTGATCTCTTCAGATGTCACAACCTCAGTTAAACATCTGGTTTAAGGAACAAGATTGGCCTTTAGAGTCTAGTCAAGTTTGGCATAGCTTCTGGTCTCATGCTAATCCTCAATGGGAATATTTATTTTCACAAAACCTCTGTATAATCTGGCAGGGCACACGTTCTCTGTTCGAGGTGACTCATTGCATGCACAATAGATGTCCTGCGTGTTTGCACTTGTAAGAGTGCCTGACACAGTCTGTCAGAGCCTGCTTCTGCAGTGACTCTCCAGCCCAGGAGCCACAGAGCTGTCACTTGCCTGGAACTCAGATAGGAGCAGCCCTGCAAGGGTCTGCAGCCAGCTGTCAGCCCTGCCGTCCTCTGGAAATCCACCCTCTGTGACAGGTCTAAAAGCAGGCAAATGGAAAGCATTTTCTTTGGATTGCTGCTACTGAATGCACATCAGCATCTGTTGAATGAAGTGAATTCATTGAAGTGGTAAACATAATTGCAAACTATGAAAGGAGTGAAGGTCTGAAGAAATGCCTGCTCTTTATTTATTTGTGCTTCTACTTCATTTGTTGTCTTTGCTTCAATTGTTGTCTTAAGATACAGCATTTAAGAAAATTGGCTTAGCTTTATTTGTTGTCTTAATACAATAACTTTTGTTTTTAAAAAAGTGTTTTTTGCAAAATATGCCCACTGGTATCTCCTGGGACTCTGTGCTAGACACAGAGGGGTACTGTCAATATGTGTGGAGATTCATCCAGGCTTTGGTGATTTGGGCCACGTCTCCAGGGGCAGGGCATTTGCAAGCCCTGTGCTACTGTCCACACTGCTTTTGGTTCAGGACTGGTAAGGATAGGCACAAAGGCACAGGAAAGTTGAATCCTGCTTCACAGGGGCAGTTTCTAGGGGCAAAAGGCAACCTAGCACAAATTAATGCACCCACCTAGCAGGCCTGCTAGAAAGAGGTATGTGGTTTTAGGTTTTCCTCTACTCTATTTTCACCGGGCTTGACCCTGCAGCTTTCATTGGGCTCAGACACAGCTAAAATCCAGTGGGAACAGAAAAATGAAAGAGCAGAAGCATCATCTGCCCACTGTAGTGGTGGGGGAGCTGCTGCAGCTAAGCAAAAGCAGCATCTAGCCTGCAACCTCCTGCCTCTTGTCTGAGCTGCTCCCAGGGCTCTGAGGACACCTGCAAATGGCACTTCTTCATTCCCAAAAGGAGAGCTGGTCAAATCCAAATGTGCAGAGAATTAGGACATTGCTGATAACTGTGTTTTCAACTCACAGCAAATGCTGAGTTGTTTCATGGAGAAGTTTCTCTAAAGAAATGTCTCTCAGGCCATACAAGATCCCCTTGAAGTTCCCACCTCCAGTCCTGCTTTGTGTTCATGTCTTCATAATAGAAAGAGTAAAGTTCCTCCTGTAAGTTGGTTTTGTTTTTCTCAGTCTTTAATGATACTCTAGTCTTTGTTCTTTTTCACTGCAGCCTACTTATGTTCCAGTTGTATTTACTGTTAGCTGGTTTCAAATACCCAGTCTATGTAACCATACCTTGCATCCAGGTAGATGGTTGGAGCTGGGACTGCAGGAGACTGGTCCTCCCTGGGCTTGGGGACCAGCCTCAGCCTCATCTCCCCTTCTCACAGCAGGGAAAAACTCAGTGGAGTTGCAGTGCAAATCAAAGCTCCTGAAGGAGTGTTCAAATCCACATGACAAGAAACCACAGTATAAGCCTCATGGAGGACACACAGTGAGAAGGCAGAGGAAAGGCAGCAGTCTTATCTTCTGCCTGAGACAGATTCATCTTCACATTTTCTTCTATGGCAACTTCTCCTAAATTGTTCTCCTACAACAACAGACTCACCCTTTCCCTAAGGTACATTTGGAGAACATAATGTAAGGAGCACACAGATGCCTGGGTAAGAGGTAAACGAGCAAAGGGAAACACTGATATGGTATTGAAATTCTGTTTTGAATTAAATGGAAAGCCTGGATTAAATGAATTTTTTTTTAATTAAAAACATTTGGTTTTCTTTCTTTTTTCCTCAAGATTTTTATTGCATCTCCTAAAATCTTGAAATGTATAGTTCTTTGCAAGCCATGCATTGCTCAGAGAACAATATATGTGCCTTAAATTTGTTAAACATTAATGCACTTACATAGGAAACGATAACTCCATTCAGTACAATGGCCAACTCTTTGACCCATTGAAGTTCATAATCAGCCTCACTTCATAACCAGCCCAGAAGGCTTTATAGAAAGTGGAAGTGAGTAGAAATCTTTTTGATCTTTCTATAGAGTGAGAAATTGCACTCTTTTGTACTTTCCTAGTCAAGCATCTAACAGTGCTCAAGCCATTTAGCCATTGTTTTTGCAAGGGGCTGGAATGATGGAAACTGAAATCAAAAGACAGCTTTGTGTCCCCCCTTAAAGGCCACCTCTTGAGAAAGCCCAAACATTCATTTTTAACCCAGACTGACATGAGTGTTCACTAGAACTGCTTTACAGATAGCTGTTATATTGCTTTCACTAATGCAGTGGCCAAGGGTAAGCTATTACCAGTACACCTATGATTACTTCTGCCTGCTTTTGACTAGATTTAGATGTGTTTCTTCATAATTAAAAACAAACAACAACAAAATAGAACACACAATTATTCTTAAGTCAACTCCAGTATTATATTATAGGGAAGTGTTTAAATCCAATAATATAATTTTATCAATTGTTAGTGTAATTCTTGTGTATCATAATTAACTGCCTTCTAAGCTGGTATAATGGCAGTAGCTCCTTGTAAGCCTGTTGGTGTAAACTGATATAGCTGATGAAATCTGATATTTACTTTTCTTTTTTTTTTCTCCACAAAAATAATAACATTAAAAGCATCTTCTTAGTTACTAATCTAGTTCACTATTCTGTTCCCAAAAGTGGTAGTAAGAGATGCTATTTACAGGGAGCACAGAGTTCTGGCAATTTTCTGCAGTCCATTCACTCATCCCCAAGATAACCCAGTTTATATGTTCCTTCAGTATCTGTGTTTCGTCCTGAATTTGTTGAATCCTTTTTTGAAGCTACTGTAACTGTGTGTCTTTGCAACCTCCAGTGGCACTACTCAAATGATATAAATTATATAAATCACTGTCTGACCTGTTCTAAGCAAAGCTCCCTCTGGTTTCATCAAATATATCCTATTTTTAGTACTGTGAGGTTTCGAGTAGGTCTGTGTTTAGGTTACTCACTGCTTCCCTAATTTTGTAAATCTCAGTTATAGTCCATCCCAGCTTTCTCTTGTCCAAAAGGGTGAGTCACAGCCTTTTTAGGTTCTCTTTTGAAAGTGACACTCTAGCCCTTAGTCCCTTTACTCTCTCTTCTGCAAGAGACCAGAACTGTACCCATCCAGTTTGGTGGGGTCCTTCTGGATCTCCCAGCATGGGAAATCACCAGATCTCCCCATTCCTCAGCACCAGCATCATATTTAACAACCTAAGAGAGATTAGTATCATCTAAAAACTCAGATGCTTCACAGTTCAGTCCCTTTTGTAGATTACCATTGGAATCCTTGCAAAAACCAGTTGCAGCATGTGTCTGAGAGGACCCACTGGTGTTATATCTTCATTTAGAAATGTACCAACAGGTACTATTCTTTTCTTCCCATCCTTTAACAGCCTTCAGTCCATAAGAGCACCTCTCATACAACCCCAAGATAATTTATTTTAAAACCTTCAGTGAAGCATTTTATAAAAAGTTTTGAAAATCCAAATACATTATAGTCACTAAGGCTTGCTTTACCATGCTTATTCTTGAGCTCAGTTATTGTGTTCCTTAAGGTGGACTACTGCCTTGCCGAGCAGGAAAGTCAAATAAACTTGCCCACAGTTCTGAAAGTCTCCTCTTGAGCCCCTTTTCCACATAGAAGCTTGGTTGGCACCAGCCCACTGGTGCAGTGGCAGTTTGTAATGTTGGGTTACACACTTTGGCCAGCAGTTCTGTATTTCATACTGAGTTCCTTCAGAAGTCGTGGGTCAATGTCCCCACTTGTGTTCACTTTTACCACTCATCTGCCTCACCTGTTTTATCTACTACTTCCTTCATACTTACCTGAAATTATTCTGTCTCAAGGAATAGTTTGGATTTGAGACCTTCTCAAGTACCTTCAGCAGTAAAGACCTCTGCAGAGAAGTCACCAAGTTTCTCTGCTGTGGCCTTATTATGCCCAAGTGCCCCTTATGAGCCCTTGGCATCATGTGGTACTGCTATTTATCTTGATGGCTTCTTGTTTTCCTTTAAACAACTTTTTACTATCAGCTTGGTTATCTTCTGCAAAATTTTCTCATTCATTTTTAGCCATCGTAGTTGCCATTTATTCTGGATCTGGTTTTTATGGGCCTCCCTGTTCATTTCAGCAATTTTTTAAATGCCAACCCTTTTGCTTACGATAGCCTCCTTAGTTTTTTGGGGTTTTTTTGGGTGTTTTTTTTTTGTTGTTGTTGTTGGTTTTTTGTTTTGTTTTGTTTTTTTTTAATGTTCTGTGCAAGGTTTTTATTGAATCATTTTACTTTCTTTTTGATATGTGACAAATAGTTTACTGGGATTTTTAATACAGTGTTTTTGAAAAGCCTCCAGGTTGCTTTAGGCTTCTTGCTTTTTGACTTCTTTTTCAGGCTTTTACTATTTTCGTGATTTTTATGTATTTCCCCTTCTTGAAATTGGATATCTGTGTGATGTATTTGTTTGGCTTACTTCATCCCAGTACACTACTATATTATATTCAGTTATATTTTGAAGCACTTACAGAGCAGTTCTCCCAACAGTACCTCTTGAAGCAGGTCCTGTGCAGCACTTGAGACTAAGCCCAGAGCAGCATTCTTTCTTATGGGTCTCAGTGTTTATTGTGCTAAGAAAAAGTCAGTTGGTAGGTCCAAAACTGTAATTTCCTTATCACATCTGGATAAGGCATTGTGCCTGACAGTATGTGGGTAGTTGGAACTGGCCAGTATTGCTATCTGACCTAGTTGTTCAACTTCTTTAATTTCACTGAGTATTTAATAATTGGCGTCTTTAACAGAGGAATCTTAAATACAAAGTCTCACCTTTCTGTTATTTCCACCCACATGGACTCTTAATGTTCCCCTCCTCCCTATTTTCTTTTATGTAACACTTCGTTGTAGCCTTCACATATTGTGCCATTGCCCTGTCTGTATCTTATTTTCTATTGTTCCTGTAAAGTAGATGGACCAGTCTATGCCACTGATTATCCTCCTTTCACCAGCATGAGATGCCTCTTATATTAGGGTTGTCATTTAGTGCCAGGTAGCATAATTCCATAACCTTATTTAGATTTCTAGCATTGTTGTAGAAGCATTTGCAGCTTTTGACCATCCTCTGTTGCAAGCACCACTCAAGTGGAATTATAAATGGTGTTATTGACCTTACCTGTTCCACAGAGTTGGCCAGCACCTCAGTCTCCCACACAGCTGCCTTGAGTTAACCCCCTTGGACACCCCTGTTCTATTTTCCCTCACGAGGGGTATAATACAGAATTGTGACCACTGGTCCCCTATCCCTTCTACCAGAATAAATTCCTATCTGGCCATCTCATGGGCTCTGCTCCCTTTGCACTTAGCAGGTCTTTCAATCCTCTATCTGTTCCAAATCCAGTTCTCTGTGTCAACTCATCAAACCTCCTGCTGCCATCACCTGCTTTGTCCTCTCCTGGAAGATTCACTCTGTCCCAGGAGCATCCTCTCACCAAGCAGACATTATAATCAACTAGAGCTTAGAGTTTATCAGAGACTTGATCCCTTCTTCCTGATTATCCACCTTCCCTCTGACTGACAACCCCTAAATACT
>WBNO01011869.1:0-13582 GCA_013400575.1 Peucedramus taeniatus
AATATAATTTATATTCATAAAATCAGGATAATTTATATATTCTCCATATTTTTTAACACATATTTTTCTCCTTACTCTAAGAAATTAAATTAAATTTAAATGGAGTATCAATACTTTTATTGATTTTTTTCCTAAACTGATAAAATAAACTGAAGGTAGCAAATGGGTGAGAAGGAGGGTAAGGTCAGGGAGGGAGGAGAGGGGTTTGTAGATTAATCAAGAGGAAAATCTCAGACTCTTCAATTTCCAGCTTATGCTAAAAATCTTCTCAACTGCTCTTTATCTTTTCCTGCTATCCATTTCCAACTGTAGTTATTAGGCCTTTAAAAAAACTTTTCTTTGTGTCTTAAAATGATTTGTAGCAAGTTTGGGACAGTATAAACCTATATAGAGAATACATTTCTTAGAAGAAAATAAATACACATATATATACTTTGGAAAAAATGAATTTTTTTTCCATATAATATGCCAAATATACCATTGGAAGAAGCCTTGGAAAATGAAAGCATAATTTTTTTTCTTTGCATTACTCCAATTTTCAGTTTTAAATGTATTATTTTTATTTGCCTTCTTGTATAGTTGAAACTTGAGTTAGAAGCATTCATAAAACTTCCACAGCATAATATTTCCCTGCGTTTTCATAAAAAGAAGAAGAATATAAAGGTACAGGTAACAATATATACACTAAAAAAGTATTTTTAACAAACTTCTGTGCTGCCTAAAGGTTCAAATTAATTTTTGTTGTATTTTGTTGAGTTTAACTGGAATTTGAGATGGACTTACAAATGCTTGGGGATTTTTTTTGTCCAAAGAAGCTTATTTTTCTTTCTCTGCATACCTGCAATTGTTATTATGATGCTGTCTGATGAATTTTCATAGACTAGCACTGGTTTGGTTGAGCGTGTTGGAGGGAAAGCCATGAGATGTTTTTCCTCTATACCTGACCAATTACCGAAGCAATCACTTATAATTATGATGCTCAATCAAAAGCAAAAACAAGCTTCAATGACTCACCTAGATAAACATGGCTACATATTCTTTGTTCTTTTACAGCCTGATAGAAAAATAATGACACTGTGGATATGTCTCACTGTAAGCCAAAAATGTCAAATTTTTTGTCCTTTTTTGGTTTATATAATTTTGTGGGTCCAAGTCTTCAGGGAGATGACAAAGTTTTGTCTGTCAGTTAGGATTCTCTGGCCACTGCTGGACTAGGAATGCCCTTTTAAAAGATACTAATTGGCTGCACACCATTTATTGTCCAGTTGCCATGTAGGCTCACTTTTCAAAACCACAGGACATTTAGTTTTGGACTCTGTCTAATTGAGTAATCAATACCTACTTTTGTACAAGGGCATCAGGCCTCACTCCTTAACTGAATTATGTCCGGCTGATAAAAAGAGGTTTTGTGCCTCTGTTTTTTTAGATAATTAATTTTCCCAACATGTAGGGTGCGTAGTGATACACAGAGCACCCCACAGAAATGCATGAATGCAGTGGAGCACTGACAAAACTTCTCACTTTTTTTCTATGTTTTGTACTTCAATATTTTGTACAAATTATTTTATTCCAAATCATGATTTCATATGACTTTAAATAATGAAGATGTGTTCCTGTGAATTTTTAAATAAGTATTTGCAATGTGAAAGTTAGGGGTTGATCTGTTGCCCATAGTAGTTAATAAGAACTCTTGTTGATATAAGTGAGCATTACATTACAGTCTGAGAAGTCCCTGATTAGCCAGGCTGTCACAGTTCAGGGAAGAGACCCAGATACCTTTAGGGGCTCCTCAGGGATGCAGTGAGAACTGAAAGCACATGATACAGTGGTTAGGAAAAGGTTTAAATTATATATATTCTGGATAGAAAAAAAAAATCAGAAAGAACAAAGGAAATTAAAGTGTTATCATCAACTTTTTGTCCAGAATGTATCAGGGTTTTTTTATGAACTAGACTATTTTGATTTTTAATTCTTAGAAATACTGTATAATGGAAAGTGTTCAAAAATTCAGATGAAATTAAGGTTGTATTTAAAGTATTTCAATAAAATGCCTGATTTTAATTTTTTTTTAAAATTGTCTTAGACTAATATTAACTGAAACAGGCTAAACTAATATATTTAGAATTTGAGTGAAAGTGGATCGGAGACAATGAGATTATGGCTGATTTCTTTGAATAATTAATATATTTTATATAAATTGAAATACATTTCCTGGTAAGTTTTAAACAGAAAAGAAAGCTAACTTATTCATTGTTGTTGTGTATATCTAGCAACCATTCAGCTGTTCAGTAAATCAACACAGTATGAACCTGCTGCTTTTGCAATATATTGGTATATATTGCTTTTTATTTATGTATATAATAAAATAAATTATGAATATCATAATAACATGCTTCCTAAGATATTTTATTATGACTCATATACATAATTACTTAAATAAGTGAGGGATTTCTCAGATGTGAGTATTAAAATCTTAGTATTTAAATTAAATGTATAGGCTGATAACCAAAAGAAATTAGCACATGGATTCAGAATGTTTTGGTGGAAAGGGGGACAAAGAACCCACAGCACAGAACCTCCAGATCTAGATTTTTGCAGTTTGGAGCCAAATGTTATATGTGATTTTCTCTGAGAAATTCAAAGCGCATTAGCAGCATTCATGATATAAAAAAGCAAAGCTTAATAAATGTTTATTACACAGAGTAAGCACAAGTGGATGAAACTACAGACTGATTATTAATTAAGACGGTTTGCTAAATATGTCTTCTTAATTTAGTCAAGTGGGTCTCACTTTCAAAACATTTGCTAAGAGAAAAGGAAGATTGAAGTTCAGCATAAGTGGGGCTGTAATTCTGCAAGCAATGAATGGCTGCTTGCAAGCTGAATGGAGCCACGGATAACAGCTTCTGCAATTACATCAGTGCGTGTCTGAAGTATCTGGAACCATGCATTGCTCTGAAATGGTTATTAAAATGTCTTCTATTGAACTGCAGGTTATACGAAATCAATGGGTATTTAATTGTATGATAAGCATTACCTGCAGAGTTTCTTTCCTTTAAAAGAAACGTGAGTGCTTTTTAAAATTAATTTATTTAAAATTTATTTAAAATACACAGATCTGATTACCCACTTACCAGGTTTTTCAAGTGGACTAGATAGACATGGGAAAGAAGGGGCCAAGGAAGTTAATATAGACAGGCTCTGAAATCAAAAGAGATTTAGCGAGGGGTGAAAGAAAACAATAATTCACCTTCCTTCCAGATTAAGAGACAGTGGTCACTTAATAATTTTAGAAATACATAGTTAAAGCAAGAGCTTATTTTTTGCTGTGTAATCTGGATTGCTGAGAGAGCAATGCAGGTTACAGATGAATGATCTAAGGGAGGACAGATTCAGAATTATTTGTAAAATATGACACGAAATATGGGAATTTGGAGAGAAAAGAACGAGGGAAGGAAAACTCCAAGGAGATGGTCCAGCTAGACGCATGTTATAATCTTTTCCTTGAGTCACCCATCCCTTGATAGTCATTGCAAGGGACCTATTGTTTTCATGGGTAGACCAGAGATGTAGACAAGCACTGGTACTAGCAAATCCTGAGATCTAAATGAATGCTGTGAGTGCTATCACTTTGGATAAATCTGGGTGTTACTTGGCATGCTGTGAAGTGAAGGGCCTCCTAGCAGGCAAAAAATATTAGTATCTATGCAAGTAATTTAATTGCACATGGAGAATGTCTGGGATTACAAAATATCTCAGAAATGTTTACTTTACTCTTGCAATTACAATGAATGTTGACTATTCAGGTTGTAAAAAACCCAGTCTTTAAATGATCTAATCGTGGAATTTAAAAAAAAAGATATTTCTGTGTCTTAATAGATTAGCAGAAGCAACCACCACTATGTTTTATGATAAATGCACTAAAGCAGAACTTACTGTGGTGTCTTCCCTGTTGGTAGTCAGTGTGTGCCAGGCACTATTCCAGTGCTCAGAGTATATGTGTAATTTCAATTGATTATTCCTTGGCAACTGCAGTGTGATGCTCATGTGGGGTGTTGCTGATGAGAACCATAACATATGTTTCATGGAAGAAGCAGGTTGTGTTCTGACACTTCACCAGAGAGATGCAAGTGAGCATATTTTATACTACAATTATAGAACATGATTTTGATTTATTTTAGTACTGGACCTTTAACCAAAAGAGTTAAATATTAATGGTTTCTTAAGCTACATTCTGAAAAGCCATGCAGTTGATAATGCATACTTTGGGCTTTCAGTGCTGCTTTTTTTACCCATACTATTTTTTTAAAAAATAGTGGGTTTTTTATTTCTTCTTTAACTCCCTCAGCATTTCTAAATTTTGTGAGCTGTAAAATCAGAACAAGATCTTTAGAAACATTCTTGGTGTGAAAATGAAACAAAAAAGACGTATTCAGAAAGTTGCTTGCTTATTTTGTCTCTCTTTTCTTATGTTTCTATCAGGGAAAGGGAAAAGAAATGGTCCCAGATAATTGCAGTTGAGAAGGTCTCACTGGGTTCATTCTCTTTTTCAAATAAGACAATTTAATTTATTTATTTATTTTTCCCATGGAGAGTGAGAGCAGAAATAGAAAGAACAGCAAATAGCAGTACTTGAACAGTGAAGGAACAAAGGAGCGAGTGACATATTCAGGATTTATGATTTATTCAGCCAGAACATCTGAAAAGCTCAGATATTACTGGAGCATCAAATTTAATGGTTTCAGGAGCTTGGCTTTTTGAGTGCTGAGTCTCTGTGAAAAACATGGTCTTCAGAGGCATACTGGAGGTGCTAAGCTATGAGTGTTTGTGGATGCGTGGACAGTTACTTTGGTGCCCATGAAGAAGCTAAGCTGTCTTGACAGTCCTGTCCCTGGTGTGCAAAGGCACACAGTCTAGCTGGTGCTGGTGTCAGGAACTATATGGGAAAAAAAGAGTGGAAAAAAATTCCATGAGGCTTGGAAAATGTATGCATTTCTATAATCAAAACTTTTGTTTATATTATTAATTAGTGGCTCCTTATAAGGCTTAAGTTTTATTTAGAATAAAAAAGAACTCAAAACAACAAATAATCTTTTCTGGAGAAAATGAGCAATCTGTTCTTCTTGATTAGCAATCAGGCAAAATAATGTTAACATCTAGACACTCAGGGGCTGGTTTTGTTCAGCTCTTTGCAGGCAGAAAAAACCCTCTAAAATTATAGTATAATGTTGTCAAAAAAAAAAAAAAAAAANAAAAAAGCCCTTGAATCCATAACAGTTATTAGAAGTAGTGCAGAAACTGCTGACATTTATTCCAGCCTCCCAACACTTCAGCATGGTGCACCTTGTCCTGTGGCTTGTGGGGGGGACCCTCCTGTCACACCAGAACGGCAGGAAGGACAAGGGGAAGGTGCTTTTTTGCATCTTACATAATTTTAAATAGAATATATAAATTAGGAAATGTAAGAGCCTTAGGTAAAATAGGTTCATAGAATAGATTTGGCTTGAAAAATTATTGTGCTGTAATCCACCTTGGTGGCAGAGCTGAAGCTTCACAGCCGGCTATGGAAGAATGCCCAACATGGATCTAGCAAAGAACTTCTCTCTTTACCACCCTCATTTACAACACCTTAAAAAAGTGCTTTCAGCTCTTTGCAGAAATGGCTGCAGACTCAGAAATATATTCATCAGGAAGTTACATGATTCTCCTTTCAACCTGACAATCATTTTCTTAGAACATCTGTTTGGTTTTGTTGTACTTCTGACATTTTTGGCTGACATTTTCTTGGTTTTCTGTAATTTAAATGTGAAAAATAGTTAGCAAGTGAAAAACTAACTATAACAATTCATATTGATTCGAAACATATAATATTTTTTCTGTTTTTTATTTCTTTCTACCAAGTGATTAGATTTCTTAGATTTTGTGCAATCACATATTTAAACCCTGCTATAGTTTCTAAGAAAACTACTGCAAAATTAAGATTGAGAAATGTATTACACTTCTGCTTTGGATAAGTACTGTCACAGTAGAAGGTGTTGCCATAGTAGCTTAAGAGGTTAATATTTAGATGGAATAGTGGCATTCTTTTATTAGTCTAATTTTTATAGGTGGAAAAGTTGGAAAAGCTTTCAGGTTTATAGAAATCTTCCTATGTGGCTGAATTTATATTTATTCTAACAAATTATTTAATGTAATGAAGTCCAGTGTCTTTCTGGGCAGATCCTGTCTACTATTCTAGTAAGGTACATTAGTTATTTTCCTTTACACATTGTTTCTCACTGAAGGAAACAGAGCTACTGTGTATCTGTTATGGATTAGTAAATGTTTAACAGGTAGAAAAAGAAGGTAGGAGTACATGATAATATTTAAGTTGTAAGAATAAGAAAGATACCAATTTTGACAGCTGAACTGTTATTTGTCATGTTTCTCATGAAATAAAAAAAGAATGAAAACTGACTTGACAAGCATTTTAAATACTATAATATTATTTGGGATAATCAAATCTGATCCTGACTCTGGAGACTTACAGAAGAGTCTAGCCAGAGTGACTGAGTGATTAAAGTGAGAGGTGACAGTAAATTTAAATGACAGTAAATGCAAAATAATGTACATGAAAGAAGCAAAAAAATTCACATACTCTGAGATTTTTTTTGGGAAAATAGTTTTTACTAACTGTATTCTCTGAAAATATCATGTCAGTATTCAACAATAATTCAACATGTGCACTAGGATACTTTCAGGAAAATAACAATGAATAAATAGAAAATGTACTTGTGTGTATTGCAATCCAGATCAGGAAATACCAGAACCTCCTAGTAATAAAAAGTACCTCAAATTTCTGTCTAAATGTCAGTGGTTTGGTTTTTTTTTTTAAGTTTTTCTGGGCATCTTCCATTCACTACTGCAAGAGATAGTATTTTAGGCTAAAGAAATATTTGGTCTATCTCATTGTAGAATTTCTTATATTATTTAAAATTAATTACTTTTAAAAGAGATTATTAAAAAGAGAGTCAGACTAGATTTTTGCATGATAATGGACATGGCTCCTCTCAACCATGCAGAAGCAAGGTGATTTAGATCAGTTGAAAATTTCTCTCACCCTCCAATTTTTTTTACCTTGGAAATTACTAAAAATTTTGCCAGCTATTGTACCTTTATTTGCTCATTTTGAATTCTGGTTTATGGATTTACTAAATGCACTCCTCTATTTCCCCTGTGGTTATAGCTATTCTATTCTCAAATAAGGAAAAACTGTTTTCTTTGTAAACTTTCCTAAAGTCTTCTCAAATGTATCAGAGGAATATCTCAGACAAAAATAGCTTTTATTCACAGACACTGAGAAGATTAAGTACTCAAGAAACTCCAAAAGATAGTTCTGACACTGCCAGTCCTATTTATAGTTAGCCTACTTGGAAAAGACACACTGAAATCAGGAGATTTTCTGAAGAGTTAATTTAGGAGTTACTATTACTCATGTTTTTGGGTTTTTTTTCCTCCCTAAATCATAATACATATATGTCTGACTAATTCGTTGGGGAGCAGGACTGTTTCTATAACTAAAGTGGGGGAGATTAAACCAAAAAACCAAGTTCTGACTTATGGGGTCACGGAGTGTGAAGATCAGGATACAGCTTTGAAAAGGCACAGATGTGCATTTATTGTGTATACTCTATTTAACAGGTCACTCTGAATTTCCTGAAGAATTGTGCTCTTCATGCTATCACTTCTCTCCTGACAATAAAATTTGTCAAAATTTGTCCTGCCATGTTATATCTGCTGCTTTGATAACTGTTAATCTTTACAGAGATTTTCCTAAATCTCTGTAAAGATTAGATTTAGATCTCTTCCTAAATTTTGTGTGTTATTAGGAGACCAGAATTTTTAGTTAACTTAATCCATAGTTCTGACTCAGTCTCATAGAAAGAAGTTTCTGGTGAAACTGATGAAAAACAAGATTTTCCAGCTTCAATTTACAGCTATATAGATAGCATTCAACATCCTCTTTCAGCATATCCTGATCTTTTTCTCCTCTCCATGCTGTGTTAGGTCTTCATTGTAATTATTGTTTCTACTGTGTTAGAGCTGCCCAACTCCCTGGGTGATACAGCTGGGTAAGGCAACGTGGCAAATTGAGTGGAAGCTGAGATTTAAGCATGGCTAGGTCTTGTCATGTTTTCCATGACTTAGTGAGATCCCCTGCCGCCTTTCATCCTCTATGTGTTTGGGAGGTACAGCTGCTGCATGACTCCTACTGCTGATTGGGGCATGATAATTTTCTATCAGTTTATCTATAAACTGATTTTTGGAGAGTTTAAATGACACAGGCTCACCAACAGACAGGAAATGCCAAAGCTGGTGTTTTCAAACTTGAAAAATACCTTAAAGATTCAGTTTGCTAAAACATAGTCACCAATATTTGTGATGCTTCATGGTGTGTACATCCTTTCTAAAGTTTTTAAAAATACTTAAGGAATCTTGCTTTTATTTTCTGGTTTTTTTTTGGTTTTTTTGTTTAATATTCCTAGTAAAAAACTGTTATTNGTGCACCTCTTATCTGTTTGTACTGACCTGAACATCAATAACACCAAGAACCTAGTTTCTACAATGTTTATGCATCAATGGAATCCAGGAATTTTAATAAATACTAATGCAGGTCAGGGACTCCAAGCAGAACCTAGCTTGGGGATTGGTGTGTGATATAATTTTTATTTTGACTTTGAATGAACAGTGTAATGGCACAACATTGTTGCCATTGTCTTTTCCTAATCTGCAGCAGGCAAATGCTACCACAAGATACTATTTCGCTCATTAAAGGGCAATTATTCAAATCAGAAAATCTGTCTCTTGTGCTTTTAGAATGCCCCAGAGTGGAAATTCCTGATGAGAATTGTACAGATGCTCAATGAGAGGAAAATCAGAAACATACTCCATATTTCTGGAACTAGGCCAAACTATTTATGTTCTTCTGAACTGGGACTGAGATTACTGGTGCTGTTATACAAGTATTCACTCAGAGGGTGGTTTATATATAATATACAGCATAATTTCTAGGCTATTGCTGCCAACTGGGGAGTCTTCCAAAGAATTATATCTCAAATACTGAATTGCATTTGAATAGGATGCATTTCCCTGTTATTTCCCAATACATCCATATTCCATCTTGCCTTTTTAATTAGTGAATATATTGACTGTATATGTATTATTATAATTGCCTCTGCCAGTCTTCATGCTTTTAATTGTGGATGAATTATTTCCATCATCTCTCCCTAATTGTAGAAGTCTGTGTTTATTGCAATTACTACTGACTGCTGGAAAATGGTCTGCCTAATCCTGAGTCTTAGCCTCTGTTTTATATATGGTTGTGATATTGTTTGTTAGATACACCCTATTCTTTCCACTTTATCTCTGCCTCATTGAGATTTTGATCTTTTTGTTAATGTCTGCTGTGACAGTAACAAGCTTTAAGATTCCTGTGATTTTCTCCTATAAAAATACAAATATGCCTGGATAAAGTATTTTTAATTTTCCACTTATCTAGATTGGCTTCTGATACAGCATGAAGTACAAAGGACACTATCAATTATGGTGTGTTTGTCTCACCATCTAACATCATCAAGCTCTAATATGTTTAATAGTAATTAATATTTATGGCCATAAAATAAAACACAGGAAGTTTCATCTGAAGGTGAGGACGAATTTCTTTACATTGCATATGGCAGAGCACTGGAATAGGCTGCCTAGGGAGGTCATGGAGTGTCCCTCTCCAGAGACATTCAAAATCCACCCAGATGTGTTCCTGTGTAAGCTGTCCCAGGTGACTGCTTTGGCAGGGGGGGTGGGTTGGATGATCTCCAGAGGTCCCTTCCAGCCCCAACAGATCTGTGATTCACTGAATTAAACTCACAGCATTTTCTGAAAGAAATTCAATATAATTAAGCACCCATTTTATAAATTAACATGCTTGGAAGGTGGTGTTTATATTAATTTTGAAGATGGAAAAACTAATGAAAGCTCTGATTTGTCTAAATGTCCTAAGTTCTACAGTTGAAAATGGCAAACCAGTGCTCATCAGGGTTCTCTTACTGGTCTGTACTTCTATGTATTGCTTCTACTTTTCAGGTATAGCCTGATTGTATTTTTGAAACTGTTTTCTTCTCTGCTCCACATTTAAATTGCCAGAATGGATCAAAAAAAAGGCTTATTACTGTTTTCATACGGAGATTATATTGTTCAGAGCTAGAAACTGGCTGTGCCTCTGGTTAAAATGTCAACATTCTGATTATCTTCCTTTTATTTCCCATTACTTTTGTAAACAGCATTCCTATGACTTTTCCAGGGTAAAGGGTAAGTTCTCAGAAAGAACGAATAACACTCTTTTTTTAATTTTTAATACTTTAGCTCCTTTATGCTACAAAAAAAAATCTAAGTATAACATAAAAGCTCCTTTTCCTCTTCTGTCACCATCATTCATGGCAGTTAATGTGGCAATTTGAAAAAATTATTGCTTACATACGGATCCAAATTGCAACAGGCAATGATGCAACCAGTACCTAAATTTTATTTCTCAATATAATGAGCTCTTTATTTTCTTGGCCTGGACAATTCAAGCACATTCTATGTTTCATAGTGGCTCATGATGTAAGACCTGTAACCTTTTGTTAAAAGTTTTAGCTTCAAATGGATTATAATTACTCATGTAATTGAGAATTAAGTAAAAGCTGGATGACATCTCAGTCCTGTTTCACCACCTGACCTTCTTGGGGGAAGTGAGAGAGTAACAATACCAAATGTGCAACCTGTTGTTTTATTGCTCTTGAATGCATCTTCTTTATTCCTTAAAAGCTGCAAAAGAAGAAGAAACAACCACATTCAGAAGAACACCAGGGAAAAATATGACTTAAAAAAAATTGGTAAAGAAAGTGAAGCTGGCAGGAATTTATTCTGGTCTTGAAAATTTTGTCCTAGGTGGATAAGCAATGCAGATAAAAAAAATTAAACAAAAAATGTTTTTGTTTTTCTGTATATATTTTTTGAGTTTTGAAAAAAAAAAAACAAAAAAACAACCCTCTTTACATTATTTTAAGAATATTTGCTTTAAAAATAAAATGCTCACTGACAATCACAAACCATCTTTATAAGTGAAACAAAAATTTAAAAAATTAATAATTTTATTTTGATTTATATGTTAACATATTGAAATATCTTAGAAAGTTATGGGAAGGAATATTTGAGGTATTATGTGACTTTTTACTGTAACTGAGAAATTTTGATAATTAGAAATTGAAACAAGTCCAACATCTTGAATAAATAGCTTTAATGAAGAATAGAAATACTAAATAATTTGAGAAAGTAGAATAGATGTTTGGCATTAAATAGTGTTTGTCATTAAAAAAAAAAATCATCAACAAAGATTTCCCTTTTCAGTGGCTGTTCAGTCATATGTGAATTTTCTTCTTATTATATGGCCAGCTTTTTAGTGGTTCAGAATTTAGGGTAATTTCTCTCAGTAAGCTTTCTTAGCCTTCTATAAAGTCTAAGAAAGGCTAAGATTTCTGTGAATCCACAAATTCCATAAAATATATGATTATATTTTATATAATGGCAGTAGCCAGCCATATATCATTAGAGGTAAGCAGAAAAACTTATATTAAGTAGTTTTCTATACTTTAGCTATTTCTGAACAAACCTTAATTTTTGTTTCTGTGAACCCAGCATCTTCAGGGAGATATCACAGATCTACTGAGTGCTCCTGTTATTTCCATTTGGTGTGTATATTTGTGTGGTAATGTTGCACAGAAAGGACTAAAATCTATTAATTTCTAAATTAGCTCTATAAGGCTGATTTTGTCTCTGATAATGGTGGGTTTTCTGCAGTAAAAGGCTTTGTGATCTAAAAAAAAGACTGATTTAATAAGTTTCTTCTTAAAGAAGAACTGTAATTCATGAAATGAGGGAACTTCTGAATGATGTTTTATGTGAGATCTTGACTTTTTGAGTTGATCCTTTTCAGTTCTTTTCAGAAGGATGAATTTAGACTTCCAGTTATTTCCATTTTTCTCACATTCTCCCTTTGTGGTCTTCAATGTTTTATGCCTTGCTGGCACTTGTGCGTTTGGTGGAAGGTTTCTTAACTAATTCCAAATCCACTTTTTTCCCTTAATATAACAGCCTTGACTTAGTCATTGAATGAGTCACAAAAAGAGTAAAAAACTCCAAAGTGCATTTTATAAAAAAGTACCAAAGTTTTCGGATAGAGATATGCAGAGTCAGATCCCAGTTTGAAGGAGGAAGCCTAGAGAAGATATACAGATCCAAGTTCTACAGGAAACTAAATAAGGTAATTTGTGTAGGATGTGCAGCTAAAAAACACACAAAAAAGGTGTTCTTTGAGAAGTTTACACTTGGAAGGAAAATTACATATAGGCAGACTTTCAGGGCTCATCAGCTGATCTCTTTGAACTTGCAGTCAAAATTTCATAGAGTGTAGTTCCACTGATTTGTATTTTGCCTATGAAACTGTAGCTATGAATGAAAGTACACTCTGCTTCTCTTCAGTACCCTATTCGACCTTAATTTTTTTCAAAGTGATTGAGAGAAGGATTACAGAACTTTTTGAAGGCAAACATTCCCCCCAGCATCTACGCCAATTTATGGATTTGAATGCATATTATGACAATAACATTCCTCTGCTTTTATTTGCTGAGTTTTGATTTTTGTTTCCTGGCTGTTGCTTCATTGCACTTTACAAGTGTGGTGGCAAATGTGCAGCAGAGCTTCAGAGCACTAAATTTTCTGAAATTCTCTCTTGCAGGAGTTCCAGTTCAGGTTTTGGTGTAGGCTCAGTTTCAGCCAAAAACCATACATCTTCAACTGAAAGAAGAATTGAGGTTTTTTTTCTTTTTATTTCCGTGTGTTGCAGTTCTTTTATCAGCAGACAAAAAACATTCTTATTGATGAAGATGAACATAAGACCAGACGATAAGATCTTTGTGGGTTAAGGTCACAGTGTTTTCCCCATCTTAGCAATTCTGTGCATGAGGAGCCACTTCAAGAAGATTTTGTCATTACTTAGAAGTAAAGAGAACTCGAAGAGCTTCACATTGCCTATGAGGGTCTCTCATGTAACTGTACCTTAGATGTCATCATCCCAAATGGCAGGTGAACCTCACAATTAAAAACCACATAGTTCTGAAGTGTTTTTCTGGAGATCTTCTTTAAATTGACAGTTTTATCCTGGAAAGCTTCTCAACACACAGGTTCTAAGATATTCTGGAGTGTCTTGAGACACCTGTCATAACTTTGTAAAGCTTTTTTTTTTTTTTTCCCCCACTTTTAATAGAAAGAAGGAAGGCGGCTTTAGGCGAAGGGTCAATGACAAAGAATTGTCATCAGGACATGATTACTTTGCTCTTGCACCTTCTAACAGTAAGGGTTTGCTAATTCTTCCTGTGTTTTCTCAACTATATAGACACTAAGCTCCTTACTCAGAGTTCATCTATGACTTTCTCTCCATCCTGATTCTTTGAGTTCTCACCAGTTTTTGTTAGTCTAGAATCACTTGCAGGAGTCCTATCTTCAAGTT
>WBNO01011870.1:4383-15907 GCA_013400575.1 Peucedramus taeniatus
CTGCCCCCCATGTCCCCCTGGCCCCCTGGACTGCTCAATAAAGGCCTCCTGCACCCCTTGGATCGCAGCTCGCCTCCCAGGCCTCATTTGTGAGCTTGGGGAGCCCCTTTTCCAGCAGTGGCAGGGGGGCAGCCCCCGGGGGTGGTGGAAGGACAGCTTTTGGGGGAGCAGCAGCACCCCAGGGTGCTCCCAGCAGCACTGGGGATCGGGGTACACCCTCCCCTCCAGATGTGGGGTGTGGCAGGGACCTGGGGTGGGAATGAAGCCCCCGAGCTCCAAGGGCTGGGGAGGGAGGGGAGGGAGGGAACTCTTGGCCCTGAAATCCCAGGTGTCTCGGGCCCCCTCTCCTGCTCTCATTTTCTTGGTGTGGGGATGGGGCAGGCTGCAGGAGGGGACATTTGTGTCCCCCAGGTGAGTCCCCAGCGGTGCCTCAGCTCCTGGGACACCAGAATTCCAGAGGGAGGAGGGCTTGGGATAGCCCTGGGAGAAGGGGGGGTCAGCAGGGGGGTAACGGTGTGGGGACACCCCAGTGTGGGCAGTGTGAAGGGGTTATGGGGGATTTGGGGCCGAGGCCTCTGGAATGTGCTGGATCCCCAAAGTGCTGAGTCAGCATCTGGCTCCAGAGGGGGGGAGGAGACAGAGCCCCCCCGGGTGTGGCTGTGGGGTAACGGGACCCCCCAGGCCCATCTGGGGACCCCACTCAGGGAGGATGCAGATAAAGGGGGGCTCTGGGGGTCCCAGCAAGCTCCTGCCCCCAGCAGGACCCTGGGGTGGGTGAGGAGGGCTGGGGGAGCTGGAATGTTCAGGAATGTTCCGGTACCATGGATGAGAGGGTGAAAAAATTCACATTGTGGTAAAACTTCATTGTGGGGGGCAGTTCTGGGGGACTCGCTGTGCAAACTGTAAACTGGGGGGGAGCAGATCCAGCCCCTTGGGAAGAGATCCCAACACTCAGGACATCCCTCAGGAGCTGTCCCTCTGGGAGGAGATCTGTCCCCAGAATCCAAATCCAGGTGTGTCCCCCAAGTCCCAGGCGGAGCCCCTGGAGCTGTTAATGAGGCTGGGGCAGTGCAGACACCCTGCTGGAGCCCCCAGATCCCACAGGAGGGGTCTGGGATCCCCCCCAGGGCAGCTCCACGTTCCGGGATCTCCACGAGGGCACAGGCTGGTGTTCTTGGCCCCTTCCAGGGGCAGCTCCAGAGTCCCTGTGGGACAGATCCACGTTCCACGTCCCCTCCGAGGGCAGCCCCGTGTCCTGGGGGGTCCCTCCAGGGGCAGCTCCACGTGCCAGGGTCACCCTGGGATCAGCCCCGCGCTCCCTCAGGACGAGTCCCGGTCCAGGCTGCAGCCCAAGGCCTCGATGTCGCTGCTGATGTGGGAGATCATCCTGTCCCACTCGTCCTCCTCGGAGGGCACGGACTGCTCGTCGGAGCTGCCGGCGGCGCCGGTGCCGTTGGAGGCGGAGGCGGCGCCCAGCGAGCGGCGGTAGCGGCCGAAGCTGTCCGTGATGATGCCGCGCCCGTCCTTCACCCCGATGGTCTCCAGGAAGTTCTCGAAGTGCTGGCTGTCCTTCTCGGGGATGAAGGGACGCAGGCCTGCGGCAGGGAGGGGGCACGGTGAGCACCCGTACAGGGACACGGGCGTTCCTCAGCCGCTCCCTCCCCGGCCAGGGAGGGCCCTGGAGCCCCTCTGGGGGTGGGGGCACCTCCAGGGTGCCCCATTCACCCACACCTGAGACTGCAGCCAGTGCTCACCGAGGGCAAGAGCCGGCTCAAGGGGGATTTTCTGAGCTCCCAAGCATCTAATTCCTCACCCGGCCTCCTGCTCGGCTTTGCTGAGCTTATCCCAATAATTTGTCCCATCAGGGACATCTGTCCTGTCCCCTCGCTGTCCCCAGGGCTCAGGGGGAGCACGTGAGACACACTGCTCCTGTTGTGTGGGGATTCTGAATTGCTGACCCCTTCTCTTTGTACACCAGAGGCCAGGTGAGAGCCATAGCTGTGGTCAGACACTGCTCCTGTCCTGGGAGGACTTTGTGTTCCTGTTTCCATAGGATATCAGAGGCCAGAGTGTTTAAATATCCCTGGTCTGGAGGAGGTCTCCTGGCCTGGAGACTTCCAGGTTAAATTCCCTGTTATTTCCAGGGAATATAAATTTCTGGGAATTAAATTCCCTGGCTCTGGAGGAGGTTGCTAGGTTTGGGAGAGAGTCTCAGGTCTGGAGGAGGTTCCCAGGTCTGGATTAGGGAGCCTGGATCTGGAGGCAGCTCCCAGGTGCTTCACAGGCAGGTGGGAGCAGGGAGCAGCTCTGAGGAGAGCCTGAAGCTGAGGGATGAGCTGGGCTGGATGGCCCAGCCGCCCCCAGGAATGAGCAATCTCCACAGGAGAGATGGACTGGGATGTTCCTCCTCTGCTGCTGGCACCCCAAGGCCTCCCACCCCCTCAGTGGCAGCCCTCAGCTCTGGGCTCCTGGCTCTGGAGCTGTCCCACACTCACCCAGGAGCAGGAATTTCCTGCTGTCCCCGTAGAGCTGCTTGAGGTTGATGCAGAACTCGTGGATGGAGGCCCCGTTGCGGTACTCGTGCAGCAGCATGGCAAACTGCTGGATCTCCTGGGAGGACAGCTTGGTGCGGAGCTGTGGGGACAGCACGGCCTCAGGGCACCTGCCAAGGGTGCTGGGAGCCTCGGGAATGGCACTGGGAGGGCCAGGAACCCCGGGGAAAGCAGGGCTCTGCTGTGGGGTCTCGGGGTACGAGGGGACGTGGATGCTGGGAAAGGGAAAAGGGTGGGGGATGCTCCTGTGGGACAGGCAGAGGGTCCAGAGGGGGTCCTGGAGCTGCTGCAGGGCTGGAGCCCCTCTGGAGCCAGGCTGGGAGAGCTGGGAATGTTCCCCTGGAGAGGAGAAGGCTCCAGGGAGAGCTCAGAGCCCCTGGCAGGGCCTGAAGGGGCTCCAGGAGAGCTGGAGAGGGACTGGGGACAAGGGATGGAGGGACAGGGCACAGGGAATGGCTTCCCAGTAGGAAAGTGGTGATTTAGATGGGATACTGAGATGAATTCTTGTCTGGGAGGGTAGTGAGGGACTGGAGTGGATTTCCCAGAGCAGCTGTGGCTGTCCCATCCATGGAAATACCCCAGGCTAGGCTGGATGGGGCTTGGAGCAGCCTGGGACAGGGGGTGGGATTGGATCATCCTTAGAGCCCCTTCCCACCCCAACCATTCCATGAGCCCACCATCAGGCCCTGCAAGCAGAGTCTGGCTGGGAAGGACGAGGATGAGCTGCTCCTCCACCCTTGACCCTCCCCTGGGGCCTGACCCCAGAGCCCAGAGCCCATCCCAGAGCGCAGAGGCCATCCCAGAGCCCATAGCCCAGCCCAGAGCCCAGCCCATAGCCCAGAGGCCAGCCCATAGCCCACCCCAAAGCCCACAGCCCATCCCATAGCCCAGAGGCCACCCCATAGCCCAAAGCTCAGAGCCCAGCCCAGAGCCCATAGCCCACCCCATAGCCCACCGTCATCATGTAGTCCTGGAGCAGCTCGGTGGCCGTGGTGCTGAGCTCGCTCTCGCTGGCCGTGGTGCCGTGAGGGGCCGGGTGTGCCGAGAAGGAGGATGGGGACGTGTCCCCTGCCTCCAGCGTGTCTGCAAAGGAACTGACACCGAGCACGCCTCAGCTCCCGGGGCTCCTGGGGAGCAGCTGCAGGGCCAGGAGCTGGGCTCTGATCCTCGGGGTGCCTCCCAACCCAGGACAGTCCCTGATTCTGGAAGGCCCCAGCTCCTGAGGGCACCCCAAGACTCCCAGGGGACAGAACACTGCTTTGGTGACAGTGACAGCGAAGCCCTGTGCGGGGAATTATCCTCTGGCTGCTTCCTCGTAGGGAGCAACACAGGGAAAGATGCCCACACTCCATGCCTGGGGCTCAGATGTGCAATTTTCAATGAGGTTCCTAATTCCTCCATGTTAAAAACTCCTAGAGTATCCCTCTATGTTGGCTATTCCAAGAGCATCCCTCTAACAAACCAAGGGTTTGTGTGTAAGCATTTCCTCCCACAAACACTGTCAATGTTTCCAGGAGGGAAAAGCTTCCCAAGTAACAAGTTCTTGTGGCAAACCCTGCTCCCAGCTCCACTGGTGACCCCGCAGCGTGCTGACACAGGCGCTGCTCGCTGTGGATGTGGCCCCTGGAATGCTGAGGGCAGAACAATCCAGGCCCGGACAGGACCCGTGCCAACCCCCCGAGGCTCAGCTGAGCTTCCCGGCGTGCTGACGGCTGCAGATCCGGGTTCACCCCGGCTCCAGGGGCCACGGATCACTCACAAAGTGCTGGCATCCGCCTCGAAGGGCTCCTTCACGTCCACTTTGGTGGAAGAGTCATCTGCAGGGAAAAAAGTAAGGAGGTGGAAGGTGAGAGGCACAAACTCGGTGTCCTCCCAAGCCAGGAGAGACACAAAGTGATTCCTGACTTGGCTGAAGGGAGGAGGCTGGGAATGAGCGACTAGGTAAGAGGAAACAGCCTCAGCTTGTGCCAGGGGAGGTTTAGGCTGGATCTTGGAAAGATTCCTCCATGGAAAGGGTGGTCAGGCATTGGAACAGGATGCCCAGGGAGGGCTGGAGTCCCCACCCTGTGGATGTGGCACCTGGGGACACAGTCAGTGGTGGCCTGGGCAGTGCTGGGTAGGCATGGAGGTTCCTGGGGCTTTCCCAGCCTCAACCACCCCTGGCTGTGGCTGTGTGAGGCCCCACAGGGGTGCTGGATGGATTCAGGGGTTCCTGGGGCTTTCCCAGCCTCGGCCATCCCCAGCTGTGGCTGTGTGAGGCCCTGGATGGGTGCTAGGTGAGCTTGGGGGTTCCTGAGGCTTTCCCAGCCTCGGCCATCCCCAGCTGTGGCTCTGTGAGGCCCTGGGGGGTGCTGGTGGCTCCTGAGGCTTTCCCAGGCTCAGCCATCCCCAGCTGTGACTCTATGTGGCCCCAGAGGGGTGCTGGTGGCTCCTGGGGCTTTCCCAGCCTCGGCCATCCCCAGCTGTGGCTGTGTGAGGCCCTGGATGGGTGCTAGGTGAGCTTGGGGGTTCCTGAGGCTTTCCCAGCCTCGGCCATCCCCGGCTATGGCTCTATGTGGCCCCAGAGGGGTGCTGGTGGCTCCTGAGGCTTTCCCAGGCTCAGCCATCCCCAGCTGTGGCTCAGTGAGGCCCCAGGGGGGTGCTGGGTGGGCTCAGGGGGTTCCTGAGGCTTTCCCAGCCTCGGCCATCCCCAGCTGTGGCTCTGTGAGGCCCTGGGGGGTGCTGGTGGCTCCTGAGGCTTTCCCAGGCTCAGCCATCCCCAGCTGTGGCTCAGTGTGGCCCCAGAGGGGTGCTGGTGGCTCCTGGGGCTTTCCCAGGCTCAGCCATCCCCAGCTGTGACTCTCTGTGTCCCCAGAGGGGTGTGGTGGCAGCAGCAGCCCCAGGCAGCAGCAGCACTCACCGCTGTGCAGGGACAGGTGGCGGGTGGGTGTCGAGGCGCCGTCGAAGATGGCGCGGTCCAGGAAGTCGATGGTGGACTCGGTGTAAACGATCTGGAAGACTTGGCTGAGCAGGGAGCACAGCTCCTCAGCACCCACCTGGCAAGGAGCAGGGAGCTGTGGCACAGCCCACGCAGGGACGGCCCCCTACCCCTCGGCTCTGTGGGACGGGTGCCTGTCCCCCACGAGGACAGGGAATGCACAGAGCCCAGGTCCTTCACCCTCCCAGCACTCCCACCCTCTCCCAGCCAGCAGCAGGAGCTGGGATGCTCAGACATCAAGCCAGGAGCCCCCCACATTCTGTGCTATGGCTCCTCCGTGCAGCTCCCTGGGATTCTGGCTCATCCCAGAACCTCATTCCTGCAGGTACCCCAGTGGCTGTCAGAGCTCTGAACGAGGGGAGTGAAGCTCCACCCTCAGTGGAGATCAGAGAGGCTGAGACTGGAATCCCTGGATCCAGACACTGGATGAAACAAATTCCCAGGTCAGCAGAGGGAAAACACCCCGATCAGCAAAACCCCTTTGTGGGATTGTCCTCATGGATTCTGTGCTGCTGCAGAAGGCTCTGGGTGACAGGGACCAAGGGAAATACTTCCTGGAGACCCTCTTGTGTCCCAGGGCTGGGACAGGGATCAGGAGTCCTTCTCCAGGTGCTCCAGCAATGTCCAACCACAGCTGGCCTCCCTAAATCCGTGTCCCACGAGGTGTGAGAGCAGGGAAGGCTCTGGACACACCACAGGACTCGGCCACTGTGGAGTTTGTGGCTCCACCATCACCACGATCCGAGAGCCAAAGGCTCCCAGCAATGCCAGCGCCCCTGAGCCCAGGCCGAGGGGCTCCCAGGGTGTCACGGAGCAGTGACAGCCATACCTTGTTCTCCGTGGCCAGGACCACCAGGCTGCAGGACTCCAGGGGCCCCCCTGCGCTCTCCGACAGCGAGCCCGACGTCAGCGCCTTGGAGCCCTCGGCACACAGGCTCTGGCTCGGCGAGATCCCGGGATCCTGAGCTGAGGGGACACGAGAGGTGAGGCCAGGCCAGGCCAGGGAGGGCATGGGAAGGAGTCCTGCAGGGGAGGAAGAGCCCTGGAGCAGGAGAATGGGATGAAAAGCCTCCAGTTTGGAGCTGGTTTAGACAGCTGTCTATCTGTTTTCACAGCTCAGAACTCCATCACCAGCTTTCCAGCCCCTGAGGCATTTATTCCTTTATTCCACAGCCTATCCATGGGGTTTGTGCTCAGATAAATCCCTGGCTCAGCCCTCCCCAGCTCCCCGTTCCCAAACCATGCCGGTGTGACAGGCACAGAGCTGCACAGGAGGTGTCACAGAACCCTCATGGAATGCTTTGGGTTGGAGAGACCTCAAAGACCCCCCCCCAGCCCCACCCCCTGGCACGGGCAGGGACATCTCCTGCTGTCCCAGGTGGCTGCCAGGGGGACAATCCCAGCTCCAGGGCCACGGCTCACCTGTCTTGAGCACCACCAGGTGTGCGGAGTCATCCCGGATGTAGGACACGGAGGCGATGTCGTGGATGGGCACCCTGAGGATCAGGTCCTCCCCGTCCCTCCACACCAGCTTGATGTTGTAGGCAGAGAGGCTGATGACGGCGTCGTGCTCTGGGCTCAGCTGCCCCGGGAGCTGGTGGGCTCTCTGGAACACCAGCATTCACAGGCATTGAGGAATGGAATGGTTGGGGTGGAAGGAGATTATCCAGCCATGGGCAGGGACACCTGCCACTATCCCAGGCTCTGCTCCCCATCCAAGCTGGCCTGGAACACTTCCAGGCATGGGGACACAGCTGTAGGGGCATGGAATGTAGGAGAATATAGTGATGAAGGTAATCTCACCCCTGAGGAGCTGCAGCTGGACTAATTACCAAGGATTAGGAACAGGCCTACCCTTAACAAGCCACAGCTGTCTCCAATAAGGATGGGTGTTATAAAAGACTGGGTTAGCTGGTCGAGAGGGGGGCTGGAGTTGGTGGCTGGTCAAGAAGTTAGTCATTTAGAGCTGGAGTTTTTTTGGTTGTGCTGTGAGGAGGGCTGAAGTTGGTGGCTGTGCTGTGAGGAGCTGCCCATGAGAAATCCCCGAGAAGGTATGGAAGCTTTACAATAGGACAACAACACAGAGCTCCCCTAGGAAATCCATTCCAGGGCTGTTTCCCCGTTGGGAACAGCTTTCCCTCCCACCCACGGGACAGCAGGATGGAGAGCAGCAGCTGGCCCAGGCCTGAGGCAGCCCTGTGAGCCTGGATGTGTGCCTGGTGTGAGGGTCCCCGAGCAGCTGAGCGCTCACCTTGGCATTGTCGATCAGGTGCAGGATCTCCGTGCGGCTGGAGGGGTTCAGGTACCCCGGGATGGAGGTGAGCTGCCCTAAATACTGGGAGAGAAGAGCCAAGCTGTCACCAGAGCACAGACAGGATCCTGGACACGGCAGAACGAGTCACGGAGACGCTCCAAGGAAAACTGGAGATGGGTGAGAGCTGGGAACGTTCAAACAGAAGCTCCACAGAAACCTCAGAGCCCCTAAGGGGCTGCTGGAGAGGAACTCTGGAAGAGGGGGAAGGGGTTCCCACTGGCAGCTGGGGTATCAGGGAGGAGCTCCCAAGCAGCAGGGCCCCTGAGGGTACCTTGACCTCCTTCTCGATGTAGTCGTGGAGCAGCAGGTCGGGCTCCACGCGGTCGGGGAGCGCCACCAGCACCGTGTGCAGCGGCCGCCGCTCCGTCACCTTCTCCTGAGCCTTCTTGTCCCGGCCCTTCTCCCCCTTCAGGAACACTCGCTTGAACGGGGACACGATTCCAGGCTGGGGAGGGAACGGGAGCACCGGGGTGAGAAGGGGGTCTGGCACTGGGGCTCCTGCAGCCCCTCCATCCCATCCTGCTGGTTTTGCCCCGTGGACAGCGCCCGCTTTGGAGTTGTAAATCCTATAAAAACCCTTTTCCTGGGACACAGCACAAGTGCTGAATGTTCCCACTACCAAAACATGGTGGTTTCCCCCAAAAGGCACCATGTTCAACCTTCCAGGTGAGAGAAATACAACTCTTACATACAACAAGATATTCCAGGAGAACAGCGGATCCAGAGGGATTCTCCGTGGTTCTCCCTGAGGATCTGATGGGGCAACTCAACAAGGCATGCCAAAGAAACGGGCAGGAGTGTTCCAAGGAGACCCCAAACCATGAGAAAATGACCCAGGAAGTGGATTTCCCTGGGAGAAACGGGAAATTGCAAAGCCTGCAGTGCCAGGTTTGGAAAACCACTGGAGCCAGCACACAGCTGTCCTTTGGCATGGGAATGCCACGTGGATCTCACTGAGCTCAACATTGGATAGAACACTGGGAACATCCCCAAACTGCTCCAGTTCCAGCTTCCCAGGGGAAGTGCATGTTTGGAGCACACAGATCTGGGGCTGGATCTAGGAACTCCTTGGACATGTGACTCCGATGTCCCATTCCCTGGTGGCTTCTGCAACCACATCCTGGCTTTCCTGATCCTCAGGGGCAAGGGAAGAGAATGTGGCACCTGAAGGGGCAGAGAACATGCTTCCAATGGTGGATTGATTAATCATAAAGCAAGGAAAAGCTCCTGGGACAAGGGGAATTACAAGCTCACAAGGAAACAGATGGATATTGGGGACAGCCTGGCCTGGAAGAACATCCCCTGGGATCAGGGAGACAGAAATGAAGGGATCTTAGAGGACAGAGAGGAGAGGAAACAGCTCCACAGCCCTGGCTCAGGAGCAGCAGCGTGGATTGTTGGGGAGCATCCCCAGACAGAGCATCCAGGAGAAGGACCCCCTGATCCTCGAGGATATTCCATCATCCTGCCAAGGGGCTGGGACTCTGGAGAGAAGGGAATCCTGGACACAACAGCTCTGATTACCAAGAACTGAGACCTGGGGACTCTCCAGTTTTGGGATGTGCCATCTGAAATCCTGCCTGCCAGTGCCTAAGGCTGCAGCTCCACAGGGATCCTTCAGGAATCCAAAGCACAGCAAGGCAGGAATGTGGGACCGAGGCTGTACCCAGACACTTCCCCTTCCACCAGGCAGGAGCCAGACCCACCCCAACCCAGAGAAACCCCCTTTTCCCTCCAGGATGTGGCTGCATCCCCAGGGCTGGGGTGATTCCGTGCCCCCCTGGCTGTCCTGGGCAGGAACTGGGGGCTCCAAACCCCGGGGGGAGGCACCTCCGGCCGTGACGCAGCCCGGAACAGCTTCTGCTTTTGGGGCACCCCCAAGCCCAGCACCCACCTCATCCTCCATGGAGCCCCCAGCAGAGCAGGAGCGAGCTGTGCCAGGGAGCTGCAGGGGCCTGGGGCAGCAGGGAGTGAGGGAATGCTCTCCTGGTTCTGGGGGTGCCGCACTCGGGGCCAGGAAGTGCCACGGCCACAATTTCCTCTGTGCCACGTGACAGACTGAGCTGGGGAGGGACCCACGGTAGGGCACGAGCCCATTCCCTGCTCCCCTCCTGCCTCCTGCACCCCTAAATGCCTGGAAACACCCCAAACCCTCCATCCTCTGCCGTTACCACAGCCAGGAGGGAATACCCCCGTGCCAAGGGAGGCTGAGCCCTGTTTTCTTCCAAGCTCAGAGTTGTTTTGTTCCAACACCCAGCTGGATCCCAGGTGCTGCTCCCAGAGGCTTTCCCAGTCCTAAAGATCCCAGAGTCCATGGGCTGTACAGCTTCTTCCAGCTGTGGCTGCCCCTGGATCCCTGAAGTGTCCCAGGACAGGGCTGGGAGCAGCCTGGGCCAGTGGAAGTTCCTCCAATTCCCAATCTCCCAGCACATCCACACTCCCTCTGCACCCCACGGCAAGGACACTCCAAAATCCACTTTATGCCACAGAGCAGAGGGGCTGCAGCCCTGCAGCAGCCCCAGGTCCCTGTGCTCTTGGATCTGGGGCAGCTCTGCAGGTGGGGTCTCACCTGAGGGGCAGAATCCCCATTTCCTGCTGCCTGGGCTGGGTGTTCAGGATAACAAAGGAATTTCAAGAAGAATTTCCCCCAGAGATGTAACTCCCAGCCCAGCAGCTCCACGCTCCAGGAGGGAAATGCTGGAGCAGCTGCTGGGAGAGGCAATTGGCACCAGGCTCAGTTCTCCAGGGCATCCCCGAGCTGGGAAAGCTGGGAATGTCCCAGTGACTGCACAGGGCATCCCCTCAGGGAAACCGAGCAAGCTGAGGAGCCCTGGCAGGGATTGTGGAGTCAGAGCAGCAGGGAAATCACTCCCAGAAAGTTCCTCCACCCACACTTCTTCCTGGGACTGGACAGGCTGGGAGCATCCATCCTCACCTGGGGCTCCAGGTGTGACAGCAAGGCTGGGCAGAACTCCAGCTGGATCTCCCAGCCTCCCAACACTTGTGGGAAATGGTATTTCATGCCAGGACAGCTCCCCTTCCCCCTGGGAGAACCACCCCTGAGAGCCAGGGAATCCCAGGGTTCCAGTTAAAACCAGTTCAGATTTTACCCAAAGCTGGACTGGGCCCTGAAGCCAGGCTGGGATTCTCCTCCTCATCCCAACGTGCCCTGAACTCCCTGGGGGTCAGCACTGAGGGAACCCCGAGTGCTGCTGGGATGATCCAGAGTGGGAAAAGCAGGAAGGAGAGCTCTCCCTGCAGCTGGGACACCTGAGGAAGACAAGGATGGAGCTCCCCCTCTCCGCAGCCACTGCTCCAGGTGTGATGGTGACCCATCAGCAGCTCCAGGGGTCAATGAGCCACCAGCAGCAGGGAGAACTGGCTCTGAGGAAGCTCCACAGGGATGAGGACCAGCTCAGGAGGGGCCACAGCCAAGGCAGGGCCAGGTGCCAGCTCCAGGGGGACTGGGAGCTGCTGATCCTGCGGGACTGGGACGGGGCAGGAGAGGGAGCAGCCCTGGGAAACGGCCAGGAGGGTGTGGGGAGCAGGGGGGGGGATACCCAGGGGGGAGAAGAGAGGTGGGATATCCAGGTGGGATCTCCAGGAGGGATCAGAGGGGTGGGATATCCAGGGGGGATTATCCAGGAGGGATCAGAGGGGTGAGATATCCAGGGGGGATTA
>WBNO01011871.1:3127-35928 GCA_013400575.1 Peucedramus taeniatus
GGGTACCACTTCACTCTTCTGCTAGCTGTCAAACCTCTGTCGCTTTACTGAATAACAGGTAGATCAACTTCAGAAAGTGATGAAGTTAGAAGAAGGATGGCAGAATCAAAGCCAAAAACGCAAAGTCAAAGCTAGCTCCACAGAGGGAGTGGAAGGAAAGGAAGGACAGAGGCACATTGACAAAAAAATTGACAGAAAGTCTATGGTTTTGCAGCTGCACTTGGCTGTTGGTCTTACAGGTAGCACACAACAATGGACATGAAAATACCTCTGTCAACCAATGCCAGTGTCACATAGCCTGGACCATGATTTCCTCCTGATTAAACCTCAAAGAGTTGCATACACAGGCCTGCCTGTGTGTATGTATGCAACAAAACACACTTATTGAAATCAAATCACATTTTTCATTTTTCTTTCCCATGCATAATGGCATAAATGCTTGCACAATACATCAGAAACTACCAACGTCTCAAAAAGTTTGATTCACAAAAAAAACCCCCAATGCATATGTGTTTAAAACTATTAGGTTTATGATATTTCATAGGTGGGTAAAAGAATGAGTGGAAAGATTAGAATGGAACAAAAAGCACAAGATTTAATAATGCTTAGTGACCACTGCCACAGTAGATAGAAGTGCGTTTTACAGGACAGGCTCTTGGATATAAATAACTTTTCAGTTCATGGTGCTTTGAAAGATATATTACTAAGATATATTATAGATCATATAATCATTTTTCCTGTATGTATGTATTTCTAAACTAAAAACACTTCAAGTTGTTTGGCTCAGGAACTTTTTCCAACAATGAAATATCTTAACTCCCACTCTGAATGAAATACCTGAAGTTCTTAAAGAAAATTAAGCCAAAACAGCAAACACAAATATCTTTTTCTCAGGATGTAAAGCCAGAAAAAAATCCTATTAGATCACATGTCCCAATTGTCTCTAAACCCCAGCCCATTACTTTTCATAAAACTTCTACTATACTTTATTGAAACGAAACAAGTTCAGTCCTCAGGAGATACAGCTGTTTGTGCAAAAAGCAAGACCCTGAGGCTCTGTGACTGAGAGNTTTTCTGCTAAGTACCCAAGTACTTAGAGATTAGATTAGAGTCACTCCCCTCAGCATTAAGCAACAGAGATCAGCTTACATCTTACTGGAGCTGTGCCATCAGATGTTGCTTTCTTGCCCCATTGTGGAAAAGTTCAGGTTCAAGTTGAACACTCACACAAGACAAAGCGTGACCACTGACAACAGAGCAGCCTTCCAGCATGAAGAGATGAGGAATTCACCGGGAATTTGCAGATCACTCCTGACTNGAACCTTTTTGCTGTCCTGATAAACTGGCCAGCCATTCTTCATCTGTCTGAAAAAAGCTAGGGATGCAAATGATCAGCAGTTCTGCACCACAGGACAGAGCTTTGAGCTCAGCAAGGGAACCATGAAAGGAGAGCTGCTGCTGATAGAGCACAAAACCCAGAAGAAAATGCTAAGGGCAAGGAGTTCACATCAAGTTTGGGAGAGGCAAAAGTGGAGGGGAAAGAAGGGGAAGTAAGACAGCAGAAGGCAAAACAAGACTGGAAATAAAAGAATGGGATGTTGGAAATCAATAGGAGAAATTTGAACCTTGGCCAGAATCAATTAAACTGTTGTCTTCTGGAAATTCTATAATCCATCAGAGATTTAATTTTAATAAAGTTTAAATAGGACACGTTATAGCATACTTACATAGTAGTAATTGTGTAGCTCCATGGTATCTAAAAATTACATCTTTGCCAAACATTATTTAGTACAATCACATGCTGCTCTTGTGCAATCCAAATGATTTTACATTTTTTTCCCTTTCTTAAATAGAGATAAACATGTGTCATATGATATGTGGGAACACAGAACTAGGTGTTAATTCACAGTATATCCTGGTGAGTAAATGTTTTTATTTCCATCACAAAACTGTATAATTGTGCTTCTACATGCATAGCTGCAATGAAAGAAAAAAAGAAAAAGAGAAAGTACAGATTCCAAAGGACTGAGTCCACTGTCCAAGCAGGGTACCTTCATTCTCACTAACAGATTCCAGCCATGACCCTTCTGCAACAGGGAAAAAGCAAAACAAAGTATATTGAATTCACTTTTATAAATCCTTTTATTCTTGGCCATAAAGGATCAAAACAGCCAAAAAGGATGCTTTAATAATCCTTGAATCAGGCTGTGGGTTTGCACATGCCACTGCTATTACAAAGTTATTGATAATTAATCTATTCTTCAGTGATAATTTGGCTGACACTTTGCTTCAAGATGTGATTGCTTGTGAACAAGAAGAGAAAACAGCAAAAATTCAACTTCTGTGTTGCAAAGCTCTGTCAGAATCTATCTTCTCTTCAGATCCACATGGAAGCTACACTACTTAATGTAGAAACAAATTCTTTAAAAAGTTTCAAAAATTTAAAGAAATCAAGATCTGTGTTTTAATCAAAGGCCCATATTGAAGCCTGCTCTGTAAGTCCTCAGCACCTCAGAGGAATGTCCCAATAGTTTGGCTGTTGACTAACTGGGGAGACTTGCACAATGATACCATTTTGGAGCAGTTTAGATTTGTGTAAATGTGTATTCACTTCACGGAGGAATTTAGCTTGTGTTTCCAGCAGCCCACAAAAATCCCTTGACCTCAGGGCTAGTGTTTTTCTGGGGAAGTGAATACATTCTTTTACAGTGGAAAAGTTCTAACAAAATGGCTATTTATAAAAAAAGGACTATGAAAACTTCAATACTGGCAAGCTTACACCTGATGGAGCTGATTTAGGCAAATGCTCTGAGAGCTGGAATATGTGGCAGTTATTAGGTTGACTGTCCTTCACACACTTGTGAAAATGCTGGCAGGTCTTTTTTTCAAATCTCTACACAAAATATACATATAATTAAAAAAAAATATTTTCAAGCAAGAAAAATTATCTCCTGTCATTCTCTATAGGTGGGGGAAAAGCACTACTGCTTTTGCAGACAAGACACAAAGGACAAAAGAAATTTTTGTCCTATTTTCCAGAAACACAGGCATGTCAAGCCCAATTTATCTAATCCATGACATGTTGGATGCTCCAGGCTGCATCTACGGAAATAGATAAAGGCCTGTCCTCCACAGATTTAATGAATGGGAATCCCTGCCCCTGGCTAATATAAATCGTTCTTGTTGGTGGATAATTCTATTGATTACAGTCCAGTTACATTTACACAAGTACACATAAGAATTTTCTGTAAAGCAGCACAAACCGTGGGCCAAAAAATGCAACCTAGTATTATGTACACAGTTCTTTAAGCTGTATGAAGTTATGATTTTTCAGTTTTTTCCATATCCTACCCCTGATGTTCCTTAAGTGCATTTTACTATCATGTGACATAAAATTATTCCATGAAAATCCACATGTGATTATTCACTCTATTCAGAGCTTTTACCTCATGCAAAATGCAAAGAAATTGCTATAGGTTCTGACAAATATTTTGCTATAGGGTTTCCTGAATCGACCACACAGCTTGCAGCTTTAAACAGAAGGCTCAGACCAGTATCATGTGTATCTTGGTTACCATTTGATATGGGTAAAATTCTAAAAAGAAAAAAAAAAACCAAACAAATCAAACAAACAAAAACTCCAGGGGGAAAACCACCCCCTGCAGGGATATGAAAGGTGGCAAGGATCAGTCTGCATACCAATGTGCAGATTTCACTGCTGGCTAGGGATACCAAGGCAGGGTTGAAGGGACAAATACTATTCATCTGCATTTCTACGTAGGCCAGGAACAGCCTGAAACCCTCTCTAAAGAAAAAGAAATACGATAAAGTCTCAGGTAATAGTACCTTTCCTGGACTGCTCTTCAGTCAGCCTGGCTATGTTGTGGTCCTCTATCATGCCATCTTAAAATTTTATAGCCCCTGTTCCAGGAACCAAACACAGAAAAATGTTATAAAACATTTAAATACCATTTTGGAGAGAGCCATGCTTGTGAGCACACAATCTCACGTCTCAAAATAGTTATTTCTAGCCCTATATAACTACTAAAATTTCACTTTGTGCGTATCAAAAATCAAATTAGGCATTCACTGATTTTGTCCTCATAGTTATTAATGGTTTATAATTCAGCATTTCTTGAACTAACTCTAAATATATATTGAAACAGGCCTAGTATAAAAGCAACCCACCTCAAACATTTCAGTTTGTTGTAGTCAAACACTATTTCTTATCTACCTTCTTCCTAAGGTGTTTGAAAAAAATCAAGCCTTGGGAATAAGACATTAAAACTTACTCCATGGGAAAAAAAGTCTTGGCTGACACATTTTATTTTATTTTTAAGTCTTTCTCTGTTAGAGAGGCAAAATAAAATAAAAAAATAACTTTGATTCTGTTGCATTACACAGTTATTTGAGAGATACTAAAGGAAATGTGGGTTTTTGAAAGGCATTTCTACCAAGCCTTGTAACCAAGATAAAATAGGATACAGTACCAAGAGGAGAAAAATTTCGGTGTGCACTTTTCTGATAATCCACGTAGATCAGAAGGAACAGGATATTGCAGCTTCACAATTTTAAGTCTATTATAATTCCGGATGTTACTGAGTATGTTATACGTATATACGTATATATGGATATATATTTGCTCTGATCTGTGTTAAGTCATTGCATTGCTTTGCTTCAATTATATGGAATGAAGACCTAATAAAATTCAACTTTTTTGCATCACAGCATTTGATACATTTCTAATCTTTTTATTACTTTTTCAGATTAAAAGAGAAAAGTAATGCCTAAATTTAGCCAACAGACTTTTATTTAATTGAATTTTGTGTCAGGTGTTTCAGGTAATTTCTCAATATGGTTTTATGACCTGAGATGAGTAAGTCACCCCCTCTACAAAAACTAAAACCTTTGAATTTTAATGAATTTGGGATATTAATCTGATCAGAAGAACCTTACAAAACCTAAGAAGCAAGGAGGACAGCACAAGAGCAAAGAGCCTTAACGGAACCATGTGTTGACAAGTTAGATCCCTCCTCCCGTCCTCCCACTCGGCTCCTAAGGAGTGAAGAGAGCCTCACATACTGTAATCATCTTTGCTTTCCATAAGAGGCAATCTCACAATTCATTTTCCTCAAATGAAATGATATTAAACCAGTAAATTGAGCCAACCAATTGTCAGATTGCTATAGAAATGCAAGGATTTGCCAAGGCACAGACAAACTTCAATTCTACAAATACTTTTGCACATATTTAACTATTCCAATCCCTCAAATCAGTGAAACAATGTCAGAAAAGGTAATTATTTTTTAATTTAGAAGTGCATGCAGGAGTAAGGTCCTTCTCTTATCTGCATGATTCCATCTAACTAAACATTCAAAATGTTCCATAACAATGAGTTTTAAACAAAGAGATCTGCTATTCTACTAAAAAGGACTTAAAAATTTACCAAAAGTTCTGAATTTGAAGGATTAATCAAAAGCCCAAATATACAACCCACATCACTATATACAAGAGAATTTGCTTATATAATCCAGAATTTGGCACTGTTTTCTTTAAAAACAAAACAAACCCACAAAGTACCAAGATACAGAAGAGAAATACATGATGAAACTATAAACAGCAGATGAAAATGAAGATACTCTAGGTATATTGCCAAAGATGCAAGAAGACGCCCATCCCTTCTCTCTGAAATTATTTAAAAAAAAAATCAGAACGTATCCAGTGACAAGAAAACACTTCCTTTGGCAAGAACACACTTCCTGTATCTAGAAATGGCACTAAAAAACTCCTATAACCTTACTAAAAAAAACCAGCATGTTGAGAAGACAGTGTGTCTCTATATGACTCCAGTGGCTTAAGGAGAGTTACACTGGGTATTAGTTGGAGCTGAAATATACAGGACAATTATTGCAGCACACTGAATCTGCTTAATTAGAGGTATCAGTTCAAGTAATGAGGCAATTTTGCATGCAAGCCTCTAAGAAACCTGAAACCAAACACAGCTTGCTTGTATAAGGGTTGCATTCCAGAGCTTAAGCTCAAGCCAATTTTACAGATCTGGAGTTGCAACTAAACATAAATCACCTGATTCACACCAGAATGTTTTGGGCGTGTTAACCTGAAACGCTGAGAAAATTTCAGCAGTGTTGGCCAAACCATGACAAAATTCAAGATCTGCACAAACTTCTTCAGCCTTAAACTGTTGATGCTGGCACAGTTCTGTCGTCCACATATCTGCATTAGGCTGGGACCTTATGGCTTCTGCTCCTCTGAAGTTGAACACAGGGTATCTGTAGCTTCACAAATCTGTTGTTTTTGTTTCTGCTTTACAGAAAGACTTGATTTATCATCTAAGAAAAGACTCCCCAAACCTGTATTTCTGGCTATTCTGTTTCACTTGGACTTGGGCAGTATATGTGGTAATCTTGTCTAAATATAGATAAAATTTAAATGGGGAGTGATGGGATTTCTTTATTACACTCTTCAGACAGCGAAATTATACTTAAAGTACATTGACAAAACCTAGAGCACAGACAGCTGTTTCAGGTTGCTATGTAGTTCTGTTGCTACATGGCAAAAAAATTTACATTTTATTTCTCACTTAACTGACAATTTAAGTTCACAGAAAGCATCAAATGACCCAGGTGTTCAGCTACATGAGTATTTACAGTTCCAAAAGTTGTGAAAGTCAAATAAATCTCTGTGTCCAAGGTCAAGCACAACTGTATTAACAGAACTCTTACAAAATTCTTGAGGTTGCCTGTAGCCTTGGGATTGCAGCAGGGGTACAAAATAAAATAATGCAGAGTTCACCTTTAGGTTGCTACACTGGACAGTTTTCAACATATTTTTGTAAAGCATTGCCAAGACCAGGCCTGGTCATGCTACTAAATTGGAAAAGTCCGACTACCAAGACGGGTGGAACCCCAAGAACATCAAAAAAAGACTGAAAAAAGTCAGTGTCTGACAGCCTGAAATAAATAGACCACTTGCTGAGAATTTGATTCCCACCAAATATCCATTACTTGCATTTATAAGACCCTTCTGTTTTTCCCTACAACTTCCTCTGCAGATGTAAGCAAGCTGGTTTTAGCCCAAATAAAAAAATAAAATTAAAAAAAATACAACTAGAAAGCCCTTTGTGTTAGGTTTACCACTTCACATCATTTCAGGATTATTTCTGCTCATTGAAAGCTAGGAAAAGTTGGCATGAGCTATTTCTTAGCGCTATCACACACTGAAAAAACCCATGTAAAGCAGTAAATGCCTATAGACACCCAAGGGGACTAGAAACTCTTTAATTTTTTTTTCATGGACATCTGTTTTTGAGAATATTTGCTTAAGTTTGTGCTCTTGCTCTAACAGCATGGGCAATGGCCTCTTATTGGACATGATTTAATACAAGACTTTCTCTTTACCCCTAAAATTCACTATGTATTTCAAATTTTCTGTATATTATAGTAGTAAAATGTTATTTGGCCTTTCCACATTCAAAGGTCAAACCAACTTTCTAATTACAAATTACAGTTTCCTTGTCACTAGAAACTATTACCCATATACAATTTTAATACATGTCCATTCAGTAGCTCCAGACACACAACTGTAAATGTCAAAATCCTGCAGACTAGAAATGAACTTCTCCCACATGCAGCTTTTTCTGGCTGAGCTACAAACCCACAGAAATGATAGCTTGATATGATTTGTGGTCAGAAACTTCAACAGAGCTGTATGAGATGATGCTCTAAGAAAAATGTTAAGCCTCCTCTGCTAGCAAGGGGGTGGGGGTGAGGGAGGGTGGGGAAGATAAGAAAGCTCAGGCTTTTCTTATTGCTGCTCTTCAGCTTAACTAATGCAGTCTGTTAACTGAAGGAGAATCACCACAAACTACTAAACTATTCAATGAATTATCTTGATCTTTTTTTATGATATTGCCAATAATGTGCCTTAATGAGGCAAAAAAGACATCTGAGTTCAACAAGGCATTCCTGGGTTGCCCCCAGGAAACTAAATGAAACTAAAATAAAAGTAGGACTATTGTGAATTAGGAGATATCTACATAACTCGTACATAACCAGGAAAGCTTGCAAGCTACCTACACACATAGATGAATTCCTTGCAAATGTAAGCCTAAGAGGGAATTGTTTTAGGCCTAGGAGTATATAGAACTAAACAGTCCAGTTGACTCAAGAATGTCATGTTATCCTTATTGGCATAGACGACTCGGTGACAGAAATTAATAAGAACAATAATGACTATAAGTGTTTGCAGCAGAAAGTTGCATGCTAAACTCATAGAAAAGAGGTTTGTGGTTTTAAAACCCCTCCAGAAAAGGAAAAAATAAAATAAAAATTAAAAAAAAAAAAATTTAAAAAAAAAAAAAAATTCATTGCCTGTTGATTTCTGAGCCTTTCTATGGAAACCATCAAAGCTGAGGTGGACAAGGGAATGATGGAGTTTTGCCCCACAGGTGTTCAGAGCTCCTCTAGCATGGTGAGACCTGCAGCACCACGTTCCCTCCTGCAGATGCATCTGCCCATAGGTGGGGCTCCCCACATGAACCCAATGCAATTGAAATTATCCAACCACCCAAGCTTATATTTCCATCACATTCATTGCTCCTTCTGGCAAAGGTACAGGGCACAGCTATTTAAAGAGGATCTGCAACCCAAACAGCTAAATCCTTCACCATCACTGGATCATGCTGCCTCTCTACCCCAGACCCACTGCCCAACTGGCTGCCAGAGTTTGACTACACTGCTGATAATCAGTTTTAAGATTTGAAAGAGCATTTAACTCACATTTGAAATGACTGGAGACATTAAACACAACTGTCACAAACTATTTGGCAGTTACCTTAATTAGAATAGGTCTAGTTTAATATTCTAGTCCAGCTGAAACTCTTACTTTTCTGGGGGCCATGGAAGTTTCCCAGGATGTTAGGTCCAGTAAATGAAATTGAGTTCAAGCAAATCTGTTAGCACAGTCCAACACTTTCCACAGTTCATTAAAAATAATAATTACTTTCTGAAACATCCTCCTTCTCTATGAACAGATCTGACTCAGTAAAAACAGTATCAAGTGAGGAAAGCTCATTTTTTTCTGAAAGACCTTTGAACTTGCAAGAACTTTTTTTGATACCTGCTAGCAGTTGCCATACTTACATTATACCAACAGCTTTCAAAAGCTGCCCGACTTCTTTCAGACAAACCATCAATAACACCTTAACTAATTTACTACTACAATCAGCTCCCTACATTATTTACTATAAGAGAATAAGGCTACAGAGACAGAAAAGCTTGCAAAACTGGAAATATGCCCATCACATGCACCTCACAAAGATTTCTTAAAAGATTAACTTATTCATTATAGTAAACATTCTCTGACAGCATTAACCATCTATTGCTGTGAGCATCTAGAAAGGACTAACAATTTATAATTACCATTATTTCTTCTTATCTTTGTGATTTGGAAGATATTAGCTCAGCTGGAGTCTCTCAAACAGATATTTGATATAAAATATTCATAATTCATTTGACTATACACTGAGGTCAGATGGCAATATTTCTGTTTGCAGATGAATCTAAAGTGAGCTTTGTATTTCTGAAAATGTGCTGGCATAGCTTTTAACATAAAAAACCCTCCCATAATAAGTTACAATAAAGTATAATGCAATTTTTATCTTTGTGAATGTTCCCATGAAGAAATGTTCCTACCAGAAATGCACAAAATAGTTATACAAATCACATCAACATTGTTAAAAAAAAACTGAGGGATATTTTAGGAGTATTAATTGTTAATGTTTTTCAATGCTAAGTATCAAAGACTGCCTACCTGAGACAGTTCTGTTCTGTTTTTCATCACTACACTTAATCTTTTGGATACATTTAGCTTTCTTTTTAAAAAATAGGGCAGGAATAATAAGAAGTAAAAATAAATTAATGTTCTACACATCTGCATTTTCTTCCTGAAATCTGTGGAGTTTTCTGGGTGTCACAGTGACATGTAGTATCATCATTCATGGTCTTCAGAAAGTTAACTTCAGACTGTTTAAATACTTTTTCCTCCCTGTGTGTTGATAATAGCACGTGATGATAATTCTGCTTCAAGCTAATGGCAGAACAGAGCAGTTTTGTTTGGTCATCTTGGAGTGTTTGTGGAGGGTGGTGCTGCCAGTACCATTTTGCTGCAGCACCAGCAGGCCACCCCACTTCACCTGCTGCCTGCCTTTCTCTGCCAGCAAAGTCTACATACATTTCACACACACTGTGTCTTTCCACAATCACATTTTGATTGTATCTACAGTGCTAGAGAGACTTGCAGTGTTGCTTTGATTGTTTTTCAATGTGTTTTCAGCCTTTCCTTTTTTGTTTATTACATTTGGTAAGTTCATTCACGTGAAGGAGCACATCTCTGGAGGTATTTGTGTAGTAATGTCCCTCTTTAGGGCCACTGATTCTTTCAACCTTGAAAACCTGCATGTTTTCATGCAGGTAATTTATTGCATGCATTGTTAGAGTGTGAAGAGCTAAATGCTAATATAGATGGAGTGCTAATTAGCATTGAGTAGGTTTGTCAGCTATACCTATATAAGAATATATATTTTATGTTCTACAAAAATACTGCAAAGGATTGGGAAAAAAAAAAAGAAAGGAAAAAAGGGAAAACCATTAGGAATTTATAAATGTAATGAAAATTTTAAGCTCAACCCACTTGAAAAAAAAGGGAGTTGTTATTTTGAAACCTTCCTTAATGAAGAAATAATGGGGAGAGAGAAATCATATCATGTAGACCAATGCAATTCCCAAGTACTCAGGGCTACTGAGATTTAAGCCTAAGAATATAAATGTGTTATTAGGAGGCTGTTGCAACTGCTCTAGCACTGCATGTGGAAAGGAGGACCAAACAACCAGTTCTACAAGGCTGACAGACTGTGGTCAGGATTGGCGAGACAAATGTTTGTAAATGATTACATCATGTCTCGAGTGCTGAAATCTTGTAAGGATACTAGAAATAATACAGTTCAGTGGCTTTATAGTACCCATGTTCATGTGGCTACCATGCCCTCAGTCAGAAGGAGACAAAAAGCAAAAGGATTTAAATATATCCTTACACATGCATACAAAACTTTTTATGGCATGTTTGGCTTCTAAGAATTTGTCCTTTACAAACACAGGAATTTCAAAGTTAAATAGGAGATTATGTAAAGTTCTATATATGTCTGCAAAGTTATTACTTTTTTCTATGCTACCTAAAAGTAGACAAGCCATGCTACTTCCACTGTTGAAAAATTTGCTGCTTACAGCAGTGCAATTTACCAGCAATAATAGAAAAACAGAGAAACAGTGTGCTTGCTACATAATAGTCACATATCTGGCAAACTGAATGCACCTGTTACATTGCTGGTTTTGACAGGAGGTGAGTAGATTTGCTATCACAGGTAAATACCAGCAAACAAAACCTAATTTGCTAAACATTGCACTATGGAGACAGTAGACCCTCAGGTCACTACTGAAAAATGACTTGGCTTAGCAAAAAGAGCACTGATATTCCTTGCAGTGCCAAGACTGCCTTCTTCTCCATCTGCTCCTTCCTTTTTCATTCACAGTTGCAGATCTGGTCAAGGTTCTGTGTTTTTTGACTTGCTTTTCTGTGTTGATTTTTTTCTTTTTTCTTTTCATTCAGTATTGATCCTTAGTGCAATGATGGGTAACAATATTGGAAAACACAGTCATTATCTCCCTCTATCTTCATAACTTACTACACTCCATAGTAAACAAACTGAGTAAACAAGGTCAACAAGAACAAAAGAAGCTGAGAAAATTTTCATGGCTTTCATTTGAATGAATTGTCCATCTGCTTTTTCAATTACAGCATAAAAGTAAATAAATGAGAGAACTACTATGAAGTAATACTCAAAGAGAAAATTAAGCCTAGCTTTTTTCTTTTGTTCTCAAGGAAGCAATTTTAATATTCAGAGGGGTTTTTCTAGCATAAACCTGCTTTTTAGGTTCTATCTTGTCTTCCAATGGAGAGAATTGGGGAAGAGACTGCTGGTTTGCATTGTAATAAAGAGAACAACAAACAGTATAAAAATTACCAGTGGGAGACAAAGCCCTTTGAGACCCTAAGCATATGCTAAAATTTCAAACAGCCATGCCCAGAGTTAGCAGACACAGTCAATCTCATTTTTGTATCTCCTGCAACTGCTTCAGAGATGAAGATACTATACATTATCAAACCCCAGGAGCTTTTCAAGCTTTACTTGAAAAGCAAGTGTTACATTATGGTTTTAAATTCTGAAACCTGCAAGGACTACAAAACAGAGTAAATTAGTTGGCTTGGTAAAAGATCCAGGACCTCATCTCATAATGATGAAAGAATTTCTCATTATTTCCAAACAACTGTTTCAGCCAGCTAGCAGAGGTAAAAAAAAATATAAATAGATTGATCTAACCCCACCTTTTAAAAATGGATAGCGGGGGAGGGAAATAAGGTAAAAAGGAGAAAATAAAACACAGAGGGAGAAAAAGTACATTTGTTTAAACACCAGATAAGGACTCAAGATGTCTTTCCATTTTTTCAAACCTGAAGAAATTTTAAATGGATATTATTTTAAGCATCAAAAGAGACAGAACTGTATTATCACAGATGTTAACAAGAGGCAAGTGTGTATAGTAATTGAACTTTCATAAGAACCTCCCTTACAATTCCACTCTGAAATTACAGTTGCTTTCTCATATTTTACATTTGATCCAGACCTTGCCAAGTACTTTAAGCTGTCATACCACGCTTAAGATTGCAGTAACTCTTTATGGCGTGTATGTACACAGAAAAAAAATTGTCTAAGAAGATCGTGAATAGTGAGCATGAGACTGATGAGCTAAAGGAGGTGGTCAACAAAATGAGCAAGAAGGTCTAAACATATGAGCATATGAGTCAGTAATGCAGATTCATGTATTAGATTTTTCACCCCTAAGTAGATTTCTCAAAGAAGTGTTGCTAAAATAACTGAGCATACAGGCTGACCTACAGCATGTGGTTTTGCCATATAATGACTTAGCCCTACAACAGAAGAAAGCTTCTTTCCACTTTCATCCCCAGCAATTTAATTCAAGTGCAATCTCGGCCACTTCAAGCTTTGGTATTTCTCTCTTTTGCTGCATTTTCTCTGAATGTTACCAATCATCTATGCAATTTCAGCTGCAAAACTAATCTTTGCAGTATATTACATGTAATATCTCCTTTTTAAAAATGGAAGCCCTTATGACCTCTATTGTATTTCAAGAACTTTTCATGATCTAATGGCAAATTGAAATATTTCCTTTTCCCAGTCCAAATATATTTCTCCTTTTTCAAATACCACCATTTTCTTTAGTGCAACGAGAGGCAAAATCTTTAAAGGGTTTCCTGTAACCCGATTAACATTTTTGTAATTGCAAGAATTTCTAGAATTGCCACTAGCTTATGAAACAAAATCAAAATAACATGGAAGGATATTTGCACACAGGCACAGAGACATATCAGCCATATGACTCTAATATAAATACAGTCAAAGGCTCTCATTATTTTAAAATACTTTGTAAAAATTTATGTGTTGCCTTTCATGGAAAAAAAAAAGAAAACAGATGTATGATATCACAATGAAAATTTTAAAAATCTGTTTTCTTTTTAATTTCATTTTTTAACAGAAGAAAGACATTTGTTGTGAAGGAATGCAGGAATAGATTCTACAATCATCCCAGTTAAAATATGCACAGACACACATTCACATGAGCACGTGAGCGCGCACACACTTTGTTAAAGGACTTCAGCTGAAGCAAGTGTGATCTAATCTTCTCTAATGAAGCAGGAAGCTACTGATTCCAATTTTGGGTTTTGAGCAACTCTGTCACCCACAAGAAAAGTCACACTTGGAATGACTTTTCTTTGTCTGTGAAATGGCAAAAGGACCTTTTATTTAAGGCAACATACTGGATATATTTTGAGGCATTTCAAATTAACAGTTTCTGTAACAGAAACTAAAAGGGTGCAATCTAGCACAGAACAGGTTCTGTTAAGTTCAAACAGGATTTTTTTTTTTATTGTTATTATGTATACATGCATTAATGATTATTCAGTGCTTCAAGATATGAACTTCACTGCCCAGGAGGCTGTAATGTTCCAAATATAAACATCAGGCTCCTGCAGTTTTCAAGATCCTATACATTGGCTTGCTCAGCTGAATTCTTCTGTCACACACAGCATCTATTATATATTAACTACACTTTCTTATTGCAGATGGCTGATGATAAAACACAGTTAGTAATCCAGTATCTGTGCTTCTCAAAGCGTTTTAAAAGAACAGCCTTATCAACACAGAGTCATCCTGACTTAAATGGAAACAGAAATGGTACTAAAGGCCTCCACAGTGTCTAACCTTGAAGGAAATATAACCTCCTAAAAACAAACCAGTAACAACCAAATATTTTCATTGAAACAAAAAAAGAAAAAAAAAAAAAAAAAAAAACAAAAACAAAAAAAAAAACCACAACCCTGTTTCAGCAGTTGGTCAGTTGGCTTGTACAATGTGTGTTTTCTTTAAAGAGGTGATGAGATTTGGGGCGGGGGGGGTGGGTGGGTGTGTGTGTGTGTATTCTTTTTATTCCATGACTCATCAAGCATGAATCTCTTAAAGAAAGTGTTCCCAAAATAAAAAGTGATATTCAGAATAGTAGCATGTATGCAGATGAACTACTACGTTCTGCAGCGCTGACTGAAAAAAACGCACTAAAAATTAAAACAGCCACCATACAAACAGAAATGCTACGGCATTTTCAGGTAAAATTATTTGTTTGTTTCCCTTAATGCTATATATAGTAATTTCCATGCCAATATATTAATTTCCTGTGTAATGTGAAACATTGAGAACAGAAGTTACTTAAAACAGTAATAGACTCAGAGGAGGCAGGGAAGGAAGGGGAAAAAAAAAGAAAAAAGGTACCATATTTCCCTTTCCCTCTCCCTTTCCTTTGTAAATTTTAATTTTAGAGCTTCTTTGGTTTGTGCTTCTTCAGTAAGGCCAAAGTATGGGGGCAGTGATTTTTTTTTTTTTGGTGCTGGGGATGAAGGATTGGCTTTGCTCTCGGTTCCAGCCAGGTTACCCAAGCCCTCAGGACCCGTGCTCGCTGTCCCAGAACTGCAATATCACTGCGGCGTTCCCTCCGGCTCCACGGCCGTGCTGCGTGGAGCTGTGCAGGACACACAGCAGCAGCTCTGCCCCTTCCCCAGACCAAGAGCACTTCCCATCTGCCCCGACCACACTGGCCACCCCAGCCCCAGGGCGGCCGTGCTCCAGGACGAGCCAGCTCCTGTGGCTGCCCGTGCTGCCAGGCCCAGGAAGGCGCAGTCATGGCGCGGTGGCCAAGCCAAGGCGACAGTGGCCAGCGAGGACTTTTAAGTTAGAGGTGCAGCTCTGACCATTAGCCATAGCAGAGCCCTCACACTGAGCAGGACTGGAGGATGCTCCCCCTCATCAGCGTGCAACATCAGCGCTGTGGCACTGAGAGCCACCCACCATTCCTCCTCCCAGAACGGCTGGGAATGCTCACAGCTGACTTTTATCTTATGCTAAATTATTAACTTGGCGATAAATACAGGCAAAAGTTGCTCTGAGGTACATATGTACGTTCTTAAGCACAAAACATCTCCGTATGATAACACTTAACAGAAATGTATTATTTTCATTGGCTTTTGCCTTACTCCATAAACACACTACATCATTTTGTACGATTTTTATTACTATTATTATTACAATCCCATATTCCTATTCAACTTGAAACGATGAATGCAAAATCAATACAATAAGTAACAAATGTATCCACGGTGACCAAACAACAAACTCAAAAGCACAGCACGGTGAGTGAAAATTGGCAGTTCTTAAAACAACTACATCACAATTCAGTTGCACTGTAAAAGAACGGCTCATGAATTTAGAAGGGTTACAATGAGTTTAATTATTTGAAGGATCAGCTCAAATAGTAAAATATGCATAGTAGGGTGTAAGATAAAGGTAGAATATCTTCTTGGAGTCTACAGCTCTAAAAAGAGAGAGAAACATGATGACAAATTCCTGAATTTAGCAACTTTTCTCTCTGATATTAAAAAACTCCCTTCACCCATTAACACTTGCTCTATAACACTAATACTGTCAGAGGGTCAGGTCTTATTTTCCATGGTAATTTTCAGTACTTATTTCAACCTTACTGCTGCACACATGCATTCCCACTATGCCACCTTACATCAGCAGCAATTAGACAGGAAGGCCCAGAAAAGCAAACAAGATGCATAGAAATATACAGAAAAATGCTTTCTCTTTCTTCCCTTTCTATACTTATGTGGCTCAATAGTTGCACGTATGGATTTAAAAAAAAAAACAGAACCCCCCAAAAACCTACAGAATTCTTTATTAATATTTAAAGTATCTATTTTTTTTCCTTAGAAAAAATAAAATTCCAATACTGTCTGTGTGATGGCTGTAGCAATTTGAAATCAAAGTAGGTGCGCGATGTACGCAGTCAGGCTTTCATCCGGCTCAGTGCAATACTGCTTTGTGCAGTAACAGGGACAGGGACAGGTGAGATTACAGATGTTCTGGCTTCTCAATGACAGTGCAAGAAAATACCCAGAATAACAAGAAAATACCCAGAATAACTGCAGGTAAACATTATCCCCCAGCTCATGCTTTCTTATGCAAAAGACAGGAAAAAGAACATGTAAAACTTAATATTGAAGGAAACTTCAGACTGAGCACAGCAGACAGAGAACCTCCCTAGCAGAAACTTTCAGCTCTGCTCTCAGTAGGAAAATTTCCTACAAGGCACAACACAGTTTTTTTCCATTTAAAAACTTGTGTTGCACCAGAAAACAAATAAGCGTATGATACAGTGATTTTTTATTTTTTCAAAGTAACACCAAAAAAAGTTTGATCACTATCACATGTTTCTGAAAATTACAGATAGGAAAAAAAAATTAAATATCATGCACCTAACATATTCCTAATGCCCTAACTCTATAACTTCAGAAAACTACAACTTCTAATCCCTCACAAGAAAAATTGATTGTTAAAAAAAGCCAACCAACCAACCAATCGAAAAAAACAAAAAACAACCCATCTTGCACTTGCAGTGCTGTTAAAGGTAGAAAAATACTTGAAAGAAATGAATAGCAAGTTAACCTGGCTCCTTTAATGGTGAAGAGACTTAATCCAAATTACTCAAACCTAAAAACATATTGCTTGCTTATTCTTCCTCAGTCCTTTGAAAAGGTAGTAAAGCTAAAATATTGAAAATTTATCTTTGAAAGGGACACTGAACAGTTCTGACAAGTTAGCCAATTTGTATTTTTTTTTCTGCTAGGATGGTTTGCATCTAAATCTTTCAGCTTTCATAATTGATGTATTTCACTGTTAAAGACAAATCACACATAGATACACAGTCTTTATTTTTTATGAAAATAGGAAGATAGTGCTTAGCATAGTACTTTTTTGACAGAGCTGAGAATATTACAAAAGTTCTTCCCTTAAAGCTTGAAGTGAACTCCTGATTCAATATTTAATGAAACTGAGAAAGCTGCTGAATGTCCCAGAAATCCTTCAACTCCCTCCTCTCTGTTCATTCTAAGTACTATGCTGCTATAAATTAACAGTGAGACTAGATGAGATTTCAAGCAGTCAAGAATAGCATTTTTCCATCACAGCACTAAATTATCTGTTTTATTTTTCTTTGCTCTTTAACAGCACTAACTTGCAGCGTTATATTGCAATCGTACATCCCAGCCCAGTACTGCAGCACTACATTGCTCAGACATAGCTCTACACTCCAGCATGTTTTTAGGGTATGCTATCAGTTCAGCTGTAAACTGAAGGAAGATCAAGCAACATCAAGCAACAAAACTAAACTCTGCACAAATATTTAACAGCTCCAAGACCCCTAAAGGCTTAAAATAATATGCATTTTGTGGCACGCTAAGAGTCAGCTCCACACCGGTGATGTGCACAATGCAGAGTACTCGTACTCGGCAATCGCAGCACTGCAAATAAAACATTGTTTCCCCTTCATACCTTGGAATTCTTCAAACTAAAAGCTGAATGAAATACTGAGGTTTGCTGTGCCTCCCCAGCGCTGACAGTGCAGTAGCAGCTCGTCCATTACATTAAGTTCGTCTAAAACTTCCCATGCCTCACAAGCATTTCTCATCCCCTCTCAGCAGATGAAACACAAGTTCATTTAAAACAAACCTAGCACGAGTTCATGTTATCTAGCTTGTTTTTCAAACCGCTAGAACTACGCAGTAGCCCACTCAAACAGAAAATTTCCCAGACAATGGAATCCTTTCAAACTGCACAGCCGGCAGGATTCCCCAGTTGTCAGTTTTAGGTGCGTGCCAGCACGAAATGTTCTTGAATCCAAAATCTGTAATAATCACTCCTATTGATAATGTGAGCAGAGGCAGAATTACATCACGGTTAACACTTACCAAAATACATTATGTTTCTCATTAATCATGCAGTCAGGATCCCACGGCTGTGTATTCAGCATTAGCTCCTGCACAGGGCTGACATGTAAAACAGAGCTTTTTCATTCTACATTATGTGGAAATTTCCCAGCACGAGAAGCATGAGAGAGCAGTGTGCCTCCTCAGGATGAGCGCTTTGCAGGCAGTCTTATCCCTGATACAATCCCTGTCTGATTTAGCGTTTACTCCGGCTGCATGCTGCACTGCCCATTCTTACTGTAATCTGACTCCTCCTTCTGATGTCCTTGCTGTGCCTGTGACATCAGGACTAAGAGTACTACGAACAGATCTTTTCTTTAACGGGCTCACAACGACATGCTCTTATATCCTGGTTAACCTAACTCTGGTTTGGACATTAAAAAAAAAAAAAAAAAAAAAAGCCCTTCTAAAATTATACAGGCTTTTTTTTTTCTTGGCAGTAAACAGGTTTAGTGACATAACGTGCTCAATTACATAATAGATGGGAAAGACAAAGCGTATATTGTTAGTGTATTTTTTCTTTGAAGGGCAGGCTCCAGGAGAAGCTTTGAGTGCCTCAATACCCCAACTTCAATAGAAGATAAAGATGCCTGGCACTTTGCAGGATCATGTACCCCTAAGACTTTTTTTTTATTTTAATCAACAGTTCCACTTCAATAAACAATTTCAATCCAAACGTTGCATAAAAAACAAGTCTATTTCTATTTTTAAAAAGCAATCGGCAGATAGGTAGTTCAGTTTCAATACAGCTGAACTGATTTTTTAAACTACAATTTCTTCACCTGAATAACAAAGCATGAGGACAGGAGACATATGACAATGAGGATCTGTAATGGATTTTATAACCTTTCACCCTCCAGGTCTCTAGTTGCTTTCTGGCCCAGGTTGATAAGTCATTAGCAGCTGGTAGGTATTTTATTGTTCTGTGGCAAATGCAGTGGTCCTAAGTTTGCTGTAAATAGGTCCCCACACAAGCCCTGATGAACCAGTGGCAGCTTCAGAGGAAGAAAAACCAAAGACACACCAGAATGCTGTCAACCACGTACATGGCAGTGCCTTGGGATGGATCCGACAACACACCAGTGCAGCAGTGCGGTGAAGACAATGCGGTCTGCATTTATGTACGTATGTCTCTTCTCTGAATCAATAGAGGACATTGGTTTCCTGCTGTCAGTCTGGCATGTATCAGTGATAATACACTTATACTAAATAAAGGTAAAAAATAATAGACAGCATGCTTAAGCGTTTATTTCATTATAATAGGATCTAATGGGATGAATGCTTTCATTCTACAGGAAAGAGGATGACAGGTATAATTCATTTAAAGCTCCACTTCTTATTTGTAAAACCACCACACAATAAGTACTATTTCATGAGGTCCAATCACTTCGGGCAAAATTATCGTAGCAGCACAGCAGCCAAGGAACACTCCAGTTGCAGGAGCAGAGGTAAGAGCCCTGGTATGCAGTGCCGCTATGCATCTCTCAGCAAGAGTCCTCTGCAGCATTGCCCTCACGAGGTTCCATGCTACCTGTATGAATGTTACTGAGATTAAACACTGACAGGGAACTGGGGCACCAATTTCAGCCCTGTCCCTTACCAGCAGTCCCACAGCTATTCATTTCTGATACCTGGCCTTTCTCAGTGCCCTTTCTTATTTCAACTCCCCTTGCAAGAGGCAAGCCCTGAAACGAGAGATCCATGGTACACATAAACTCCATAATAAACTTTGCTTCATGACTGAAAAGCGCACAGTGCAGGAGTGCACTTTGAAGCCACAGTGCACAAGGGAGAAAGACCAAATCTTCTTTTGTGGGTCAAACTGACCAACACTGTAAGTTAAGCAGATCTTAAATTACAGTGAAGAAATGCCGTCTAAAAATCCCTGGAGGAAAAAAAAAAAAAAGAAACTGTCTAGAAATCATGGCCTATGTTTCAGCTACACAGTATGGACAGCAAGTAACAGAAGGTATTCACAGCACATTCCTTTTCTTTATTTCATCATTAAAATTCTCATTTGTTTCTAAAATACAGGGAAGGACACCTCACTATAAGGGAAAATACCATCCTCAAAGACTGGTTTAAAGTATCTCAGCTTAAACACTCTAATGTTCTCTGAGCAGTAGGTATAAGCTACTATCAGGAGCCTTCTGCAGCTCAAGCATTCCCTCCTCTCCCTTCACGGAGGGTAAAAGCTCAGAGAATCAATTCTCTGTGAAATTCTTCAGCTCCTTTTCCAGCTCTGAAGTGCTTTTGCGGAGGCACTGCGTGACGTCCTTTAAGACAGTCTGCACCCAGGCACAGCATTTGCCTGTTAAGCTGCATTTACCCTATCACAGAAAAAAAGGATTGGGGTTATTCTGCCAGGAGTCAAACTCTGCAAGATGTAGGCTACCTCTGGTCTCTATGTTCCACCAAGCCAAAATACCTCCTGATTCATGCCGTGGGTACAGAAGGCTCATGTCTGTGTAGATGTGCTATTAGTACTCAGGCAAGGACCTTGCTGCCTTTAAACACCCCTTCTTGAAATGCTGTTGGGCCACAATACCTGTACTAGTTCGATGGTGTCTGATGGCAGGTCAGATCCTCAGACAATGTAAACACCAAAGTGCCACATGTTCTGACTAACATGTTCTCCACTAGTTGGTTCTGACTGTTACCTCCAGTTTTGTTTTGCCCTTTAGGATGTAAAACAAGAAGGACAATCTCCCTCTTTATTGTGTCTTATTTGTGTTCTGAGAGTAGCTATACAATTAAAGTAACCAAAGAAACTGAAACAAGAACTTCAATTTCTTTTCATTTCAACTACAGAAATGCAAGGTAGGAGAGAAAATCACTGGAAAGCTTTCACAGCCCAAATTCACATACTCTATGACAAATTGCTTTTAGTTACACACATACAACACTAATAAGCTGCAAAAAGAAGTAGGGTTTCAAGCAAGGAAGAAAAAAAAAAATTATTCCCTGAGTGGGATATTGTCACTGCCAGTGAAAGCAAGGTTTAGTTTAGTAATTGCAATCCCAAATGGCTGGTGTTTTAATGCAAGCATTGAGGATTCTGCTGAAAACAGCTGTAGGGAAGTACAGTCAGGAGCAGCAAACACTTATGTGTGCCTGGAGATTTGAGTAGACCCAGCCTGTGCATGCAGGATCATGCAGAATGAATGAGCAAATTAGTCCATGATGTCAGCCCGTGGTGCAAATTCCCAAACAGCAACAAGCCAGCACAGGCTAACCAGCATTTAACTTTGCTACAGATACTGGTCAACTGCAAAATTATCATATTTTTATGTATGGTTCACTTATAAAAACAAACCCCCCAAACTCTTGTGATTCAACAATAGCATAAACATAACAAGAAAAAAATTACCTTCTCCTAAACCAGCCAGCCCTCATTCTTATTTCTAATAAAAGAAGCAACTTCTACTCCCTGAAATCCTCTTTTCCAATAACCTGTTTCTTTTTTTCATAATAGCATCTCCACCTTGCGTACTTCTGTCCTTTCTCACCTTGTTAAAAGCTTTGCCACAAAGGGCAGATTTTCAAAATGCAGAACAACCCACAAGGTATCATCCCTTTGGAATAAACAAAAAGCACATAGCACACATGGCCCAGAAGTACAACACATACCCTACATTTCTCCAGGCCTGGGAAAGCTACAGGTTATTCCCCACACCTGATTTGATCTAGAGACAGAGAGCCAACTTCATGAAGTAGCTCCTGTGTTCTGTGCTTTCTACTGATTTTTATCTATCCAGTGATTTACACAATGCCTCCATAGAAAGTATTAAAGCCACTCACAACCAAGTCTGCTGCAGAGACTAATTAATATTTAATATTAATGCACCCAGTTAACTCCCTAGGATTCCTGGAAAACCCTCTTCCAGTCTTGAATTCTCCCAAGAGGCAACTAATATTAGGTTTATACCTAAACTCTTACCAATTGGCTTTGATGAATGTCAGTTAGTGAGGCTGATCACAGATCATCTCTTGCAAATGCAGAAACAGATCAAGGAACTCTTTGCTGGCAGAAGTGTAATAATAGTCAACAAATACACAAGCGACACAACATTTTAAGTCTATGCATCATGTGTAGTAGGCTGAAAGATTTCATACATCTCAGAGGTTTCCAGATTTTCCTAAAATAAATTTTGTCTACTGTTCAGAGACAGCTATTAAGAACAAAAAATTATTGTGGAAACATTAATTTCTGAAAATAAAATGGGAGAAACAATTCAAATCACACTTGGCCTATTAATTCATCAAATGCATCCCAAAACTATTTCTTGCAAGCAAAGTGGGTCTAGAATTTCCACATAATTTGGAAATTTATGTATTGAAGTTATTTCATTCCTATTAGTGACCACAGCGCAGAAAGAAAGAACAGCAAACAAGCCACAGCTTTGTAAGCCTCCAAAAGTAATTGAAAATGTTTCCAAGCACACATATTTTTGTGCCTCAAATCAAATACACAAAGTACATCAGCTAGAAGTTTGGTTTGTTTTTATTTTGAAGCCATCTGGAGCAGTTTAAGACATACTACACAGTAATGCAGATTTTGTGATTCATTACTAATCTCCTGAGGTTACACTAAAGGATAAGAAGGGAAGGAGCAAGTTACGTTTGTATATTCTAAACAACCACAGAGGCTCATCTTCGGTTTTGAACATTCTTCACGGGCTAAAACTACCAAATGTGTTCTTTACCCTTGACTCAAAAGTGTCACTTCTGGAAATGTGCAATATTTGTCACCATGAATACCATTTAACTGCAGCAGTACCCGAAGGAACTCTCTACCACAACACGTGAATACAACTGGAGGAACTTAATTAATCTTCCTGTCACTTCCATGATGCTTTTCATTAGTTTAGCTGCTATCTGATCAACTGCTCCCTTCTCTATTGGAAATGGCTAACCAGAACCTCCTATAAAAGCGTTTTCAAGAGGTAAACAGGCTCACTTTTGATTCTGAGAGCCTTTACAAAGCTTTGCCAAGCAGACTTTATCAGTTCAGTAACAGGACTTACAGCACTGCTCTTTTTAAGCAACTGGGATTTTCCACATACATAGCTTAAGAAATATAAATAGAACAATATGCTTTTTTCTAAGCTTAAAGCTAGTACTTCTGGTACTTTGTAGTTTGAACACAGATAACATGTAGCAATCGAAAGGTCATACTCTTCTGAATTTCCTTCCCATAGGCATGGATAGTTATTAAACAAAAAAACAGAATGTAGCCAACATAAAACCAAACCCACATTTTAGGCACTACTGCTGCTATTGTTTCACTAAATGCCCACTCCTGTCATCTTCTGCTCCTAAGCATGGGACAAGATTTAAGTTAATAAATGTGAGTGAATACACAACTGGTGCAGAAGCTTCTTTGACTATGTATATTGACAACAATTTTAAATAGAAATATGGTCATAAAAGCAAACAAGACTGAGAAGTTTGTCTGAATGCACGTCAAATATATTTTCAAACACATCCACACACAAAATGTAATTTTTTTTCACTCAGAAATGAAAACTGGAATTGATGACAACACAGTGTCCAACATGCACAATCCTTCCTTTCTCCCTCTCCCCCTTTTACTTCTGTACAGCTTTTTGAACAATTTCTCTAACGTGTGGGGTTTGAGCATATCACAAGCAGACAATTCATCACTACCTCTTGTGAAGTGAATGATTAATCAATGTTTCACTTTTTCTGTCCATCTTTTCAACACTCTCTAAAATTTCGCAACATACCTTGTAGACTCATCACCAAATCCAGACATTGTATTTTCACATTTTAAAAATTTAAATTTAGAAATCCAGATGTTGTACTAAATAATTTTGTACAGCTTTCAGACTCAGGATTTTTTTATTTTTGCACTCTGATTTACAGGATGCATCTGTTCATCTATAAATGGATGCATTTTGCATTTCTGATTACACCATCAATTGGCCAAAACTGTGCACTTCTATTATTTCTATAATCATTTTTATCAATCAATAATATGTCTCAAGTAAAAAACTAGATAGTATATAATAAACACACCTACTCATTCTCTCTGCTTTAACTGTGTTTGGTTCAACTAAAACAACAGTTTATTACATTATTAATTAGAGATCACCTAATATTGTTTAAAATGATAGCAAAGCAATTATTGCACAGGTATCAGCCTATGTCTTAAGGTGGGAATGTTTGTTTGGGTTTTTTTTTCCTGAGGGTTGGTGGGTCATTGGGTGGGATTTTTTGTTGCTTGTTTGGTTCTGACTTGTTGGGTGGGGTGTTTTTTTTCCTTCAACAAGGGGCATCAAAGAACTGGAGATTTCCTCAACAAATCATTTAGGACTCTTGTGTGAAAATTGCCCAGGACTATTGACTTTAAATAGTCTTTAGTCTAAGCAGCTGCTGTTTTACATCTTCCTTTCTCTCCTCCAGACCTTTTGGAAAGTGCCTTAGCATGCTCATTACATGGAGACTGCATCAAGCATTTTTGAAAATATAGGGTAAAAGTATTTTTTTACCACTTATGGTGCTTTCAAATCACTCGTAACAATCTTACTATCTCCATCTAGTGGCTTATATGATTAGGACTTTTGCTATTAATACACTAAAACCTTTTTATTGTCCTTTGCCTTGGCAACCACAAACTTTTCATTTCCTGCTTCTGGCTTTCCCTATAAATTTTCTACACTTCTTACTTCTAATTTATAATAATTAGCATTTGATTCCTCCTTTGTAATTTTCTTCCAAGTTGTGTTTGAAATTCTAGTTGCTCTGCTAATTTTGTGGCTGAACCAGGAAAGACTTTTAGTTAAGGTTTGCCATTTTCTGAACATGAAACAATTTTTTTAGTCATCTAGTGACCTCTAGTAATCTAAGGCAGCATCAATTTTTCTCCCAAGGCTTTTTTAGCTCTTTTCTTCTCAAACATTTCTGCTTCTAATTTTCCTATAAGAAATAAAATATCTTGAAACACAAAATCTGCAACCAATTTTATTTGTATTCTGTTTGCTCCTATAGAATATTTTAAAAAAATCCCTTTCCATATGCTTAAGTACCTAAATGGAAGCATTTCAAGATACAAGCACAAAAAAAAAAAATCCTTCATTTTTGATACTGTATACAGCTATTCAAAGAAGAAACGGGGGAAAAAAAGTAGTAATGCAGTATGATTTTAGGTTTCCCAGTGATTATGAAGGCACTGAGCTGGGGTTTAAGTGCTTGACTGCAAGAGGAAAATGCCAGCATGAGGAGTCCCAGTGGGAATGGGTGCAAAGCAGTTTGCTTTTTATACTGCATCGTTCAGTGGGAGCGAGGCTGGAGCATAAACCCACAGCCAGGAAGGGACACAAACCCTGCCAGCTGTACAACAATACAACTCCTCTCCTGCTTTGGGGAACTGAGATACTTTGCAGCAGCACCCAAAGTGATTGCAAGGTGCCAGCACCACATCTGCAGCTAAGAAGAGGCAGGAGCTTAAGGCATGTCCTGCTTTAACTACCTTGAGAGACAGCACCTCAGCTAAAGTAGCCAAGTGCTACAGACGCCTCCTGAGGCAACTCATCCCATGATAAATTGTAATCTGACAGGACGAAATTTCATCTCCAGTGCTACAGAAACAGTTAAACTAATTTCATAGAAAACACTACTGCTGCATTTGAATTCCTTTTTCATATTCAAGGAAAAGCTGTTTTAGCTAAAACTATCAAAGGAAATGCAAGTCAGAAAGTGCCATGCAAAAAGGGGAGAAGACTCAATGGCAGCAGGCAAGACACTAATTTGAAGCTACAAAAGGATGCAAGTTATAGCCCAGTATTCAACTTTTTATGAGGCTGTTTTAAAAAATCTGTATTGGATTTATTCACTTGAATAAACTGAATTTGATAGGCCTGTCCAGGTGTAAGCATTTTGTAATTCCACACATGCAAGTTCCACAGCAGAGTGCAAGAAACAAATTGTCATGAAGTGCAAATATCAGCAATATCTCACTGTAGGTGGGATTTGACTCCAAGACTGACATTTCAGGTTTTGAGTGTCTATTTGGGTGCATACCTGCAATCTGGATGTCTAATTTCCCACCACAGTCAAAGCAAATCAAACTGATGCAGTCAACAAAGTCAGAAGAGTTACTTATTACATCTGGAAATAGACAACAGCTTTGGGTGGCCAAGCAGCTCTCCAAGCTCCATTAACTATATTGACTGGAGTTTTGCCAATCCAAGGGGAGCTTAGACACCTAGATCACTCCTGCAGACACACACACACACACTCTGTCAGCTGAATCCCAGCCAAAGCTTCCAAACCCCTTAAACAATCCCAAACCCCTGCAGATCACCCATACCCACTGAAATTCAGCTCCACTGGGATCACCACAGCAGTTGCCAACTGTGCTCACCAACACTAAGCAGCACTTAAGAACAGAACATGAGAAACACCTGCAAGTGAAACAAGCATATAATTTATTCAAGAAGAATTGAGTTATCTTCTAAGGAATTCACCATAAATTAGCTTTCTCAGTGAGTGGGGAAATTTTCTGGGGTCTTAAATAACCCCGGAGTGCCTCAATAGTTTGGTCTCTGCAAAAAAAATCAAAGATCAAAAATGTCTGTCTCAAAAACATCAGGCACAGACAAAAGTACAACTCTGAATGACCAAGCTCTCATCCTACAATAACCATGGTCTGCTAAAATCCCTGTATTTTAACTTTAAATATTTTAACTTAAAGTATTCATGCTTACCTTTAAGAAAAAAAATAGGAGCATGTCACAAAGTTGTTGTTAGGTGATATAGGCATTTAGTGTTAACAGTGAACAGAAAAAGAAAGTTAAAATCATCCAGAAACTATTTATTTCTAAGTTCAAATGCTCCAATACTCTTCTCATGGGGGAAATGGAAGGGTGTAACAGCTTCTTAACATTCTGCCAATACTGTTCAAATACAATCCTACCTGCTTTATAGTAAACAACAGTAAAAGGAGTGTTTTCATCTCTGTTCGCACCTTTTGATCTTATTGACAGAGACTTCTGCCACTCTAATTTAGAATGTCATGTACAGCAAAAAACTCTTGTCTGTATCTGTTCCTTTCTTGTTACATCTCTTTTCTGTACAGATTCCTTTTGATCTGCCATACCTCTGAATTAAATTATCAGATTTGAAAACACCCTGCCATAATAGCAGCCTATAAGTAATTCTGTTTCCCACAGCTGAACAAAACCACTGTATCCCAAAGCCATATACCTTTGACATGCACTTTTCAGGGTCTGTCTCAATACAAATACTTTGCAATTTATTTATACCAATATACTTATAAACTTAATAATTTTGAAATTCAACAGCCTAAATAGAGTGTTGTGGCTATTTTTAGATAATTCAGTGATTTTTAGTTTGCTGCTCAGTAACACTTACAATAAGCCTAGTTACTCTAGGTGTCTAAATACGTATATAGAGACAGAAGATTCTGATCTAAGCCCTCAAAGAATTTTTTCTTCTCTGCAGAAAAACTATACAGATGAACAGATGTACAGATACAACAGATGTATCTCAAGGGTTCACTTCATATTTCTTATTTCTACAGAGCATTACAGCTGAAAGAATTTCAGCTAGGTTTGAAAGCTCCAGCCATATCTCTTTAATCTCTGTAGATATGAGACAACTGTGCCAAGTGTACTGACTGTCTGTGGATCCATCTTGTGCAGGAGGACCATGTTATGTCAATACTATAATAGCCTGGAAGTTCTAATGGAGGAAGAGCTGGCTGTAGGGGTCTGCATCTCTGATCACCCTGAGGAAGGGTCTACAGATAACAGAGCACAAGATGCAGGATGGTGTACTGGACTTCTAAGCTCACTTCTGCAGATCCTCTATTTTCTCTGTATATAAGACGGTGATTGTCTTTGTGAACATTTATGTTCTGACTGCTCAGACAGAGTTGACTGCAGTGTAAAAGTGACTTCTAGTTCCTCTGAGGGTTGCATTGATTTGGCAGTTTAGTTTTGTGCAATGGAAAACTGCATCACTGACAGAAAAGCTTTCATGGAAAATAGTGTAAGAAATAGAAGGCCTCAGTAACACCATTTAATGCAGAAGTCTGCAGTGCCTATTTAATCTCACTAAAGTTATTTTATCATATTCTCTAAGTTTCTGATACTTTTTGTACTGATACACTTTTCATTACTTATCTACCACTTCCTTCCTTAATCACTGTCCACCAGAGCATTTAATTAAGTAATTATTTTTACCAAGAGTAACTGTCTATACATTATATCCACTGGGCCATGCTCCATCTTCATTTACATCCTTTAAAACCAATGACTTTAAGAACAAATTCAGGAAGTACCGAGCACGAGGTAGTGCACTGTTGCATAAAGCATATATGCATGCTAATATACACACGTATTTATATTCAGCCTTGTGCACACACAAATGCATGCACTGTAACATGACAATGCTAGATGCTTTCTCAAGTGTATAATTAAATTGCTACACAGGTCAAAAGCCTCACTAGGATTCCAGTTTCCTCATTTTTCCTTACTCATTCCTCCTCAACAAGGCGATTCATTTTTCCCCACTGGATATGAAGCCAATCAAAGAGTAGAACTAGGATTGATAAAATTTGCACGCTATTGTGTGACTTTTTACTTCCTATTCAGTAGGCCAGAGACATTTGATTAGAAGCAGGAAGTTAAATTATAATGCTGAATATTTCAGCATTATATTTTATTATAATGCAGAACATTTTTATTATTTTAAATAATAATAATATTTATGATAATAATAAATGATTGTTCATAAGTGGAATTGTTCTTAGTAAAGTCACAGTGGGTTCATGCTCATTGCTGCTCAGCATAAAAATACGTCATGACTGGCTATTGCTCTGTCTTCTGGGCCTCATAACTGTTCTGGCCAGGTTAGGTTATTTTCATTGAGTATCCCAAACAATGCATAGGGTAAGAATAAAAACGAACAACTGTTTTAGTCAGGGTCCTCTGAGATGGTCTTCTCCTGGATAAAGGTCCATGAAACCATATAGTAGATGGCAAAATTAGCTCCAGATAGAGCTAGCCAGCAATTCTGCAGGCTATGCAAGTTTTGTCCCCCTTATGCAAGGTTTACTATCCACAGTTCCACAGTATGTGCTTCACCTCTCATCATCACCCGGTCACTACAGGAACTGGGACTACTGTGTCCTTGACACCTGCTGAGTACTTTAATAAGATTGTGATTTTATCAACTTCTGTCTGATGCTATGAATGTTTTAATTTAGGACTCCTTCATAGGCAAGACCAAAGGAAAATGCCTTGGTCTGAATCAATTAAAACTGTCCCCAGTATCCACATAAGCTATTTATTAGGTTCGTGTTCAGTTTGTTTTGTTTTTTTTTCCCAGAGATAAAAAATGCAGGCTCACTATTGAAATACAATTTTTAACTGAGAAAATGTATCACAAAATTGATGGATAGCTTCCTGCTAATTGAAATTTTTGGTATAAGAAATAAAATGGGAGTGCGAGTTATTCTTAGGTGTCTCAGTAAAGGGAATCACAATATACTGATATTTTGAAAAGAATTATTAATTATTGACTTTTTACTGAAGTTAGATTTTAATATAAAATCCAGAAAATTAGAGATTCATTTAAGTTTGAAGTCATAATAATCACAAAAAAAAAAAAAAAGCACAGTTTTGTGGCTTCAAGGTATTTTATCATTAATACTTTCAGGGTTTCTTAAGAAGAAAGTTACAAAAAAATGCATAGTAACAGTCAAATAGCAAACTCTGATGAACAGATTTTTCTTTACATATTATGTGACTATTTAATCTGATTTTCAAGTTCAGAAACAGATGAACTGGTGGTTTGGTCCTGCTGTTGCTCATACTTCATATTTCATATTTTTCTGCTATAGTCTTTCGCCCTTTTGTAAAGAGTAATTTTAAACTTTTCATTGAATATTTTCTAAGGGAAGGTCAGATCTGAGAGGCTAAAAATGGATTAGCCTTTGATCTTTCTTCCTTGACTAACGTGTATTCAAGCCTGCCAGGAGATTTTCTAAAATGACAGATGCAAGACTGACTGAACAAGAAACACCTATTACTTGGAAGGGAGACATCACAGGAGTTGCAATAGTTTTTACCTAGAAATTGCAAAGTATGTAATTTACAGAACTTTAGGAAAGGCAGATGCTAAGTAGTACTACTACACATATGTACATATTTTTGAATGCATCAGAAAAGCCAAATTATGAGATAATAAAGGCATATTACATGAGTCATCAGAGCATGCACATTACAAGAGGGATAATTAGTCATTTCTGATGACTAGCTAAATACTATAAATAGCATTTCACTGTCATTCAGGGGTCACGCCATGACATTCTTATAGAACAAATAAATCCTTTAAAGAGGGACAGTTTGACTGTAAAGCTCCTCCAGTGGGAATCACCACTATACAAATAGCTCTCTCCCTTTTTAATCCTAGGTAGAGACCCTTTCAACTGAGCATGGTAAGTGACCCTCACTCATCACCAGTAAAATATTGTCACCTTGTGAGATGTTCCCCCTACCAGTGTCAAGATATGCTTCACAGAATTAATCTTTCTGTAACCTGACTGATGAAGTCCTAATTTTCCAGACTTGAGGTACTCATAATATAAAAGGATGAAAGGATATTAGCATTTATGATACAACATTAATATTTTTGCAAGAGCTGTTGCAATTTTTACTAGCTGATTTTATAAGATAGGAAATAGTATACCCCTGTTTTTCAGATGAAATGTGGATTTAAAATATAATAAGAGGGATTAGTGCGTGAAAGGAAAAAGGCTGAATCCCTGGAGTTCTTGGCTCTAGAGCAGCATTCAGCTCACAACATCTCCCATCACATGCAAAAAAACAACTGTGAGGAAGTGTATATAAAACCTGTACTAATCCATCTTAATGCTGAAAGAATGAACGCAAAATAGTTTTTCATTTGTAAGAAAACACTGACTCACATTTTCCTTACACTGTGCTCACAAGACAAAAATGGGTCATTTTTTCCTGGTATAGATTTTGTAAGACTATCAGAGTTACATTGGGGTGAACTTGACCCAAATTGTGTCAGGAACAGGGTCATGCTGCTAATAAAGATAAAGGTCTGTTCACTATGACACTATTGAGTAGTTTTTAAAAAATCTTGTCAACAATTGTTGTCAGCTTTCAAATGCAATTTTATAAAACTCCTGTGGCCTTCAGACATGCTACACTTTCATCCTTATCACCACATTAAATCACCTTGCCAATAATGTCTTTGGGAGGAATTTGCAATCTTCAGGCTTGAATTTAATTACATTATGTAAACTAGAAAATATCTTCCGTGTACTTTGAGGGAACAGCTTATCTTGGAAATTGTTAAATTCTATTTTGTTTAAAATATTTACATTTTGATAGTTTTATTCTGCTGCATATAACATTTATTGATCTTTCTTAGGAATCCATTTTCAATATAATGCATTCTATTTATTTCCCATAAACCCTTGACTATGCTGGTCCATATTCTTACACAGTTTTTAAGGAAAAAATAAATTAACATGGTTTTGAAAGCATAAATATTTTGTTTTATAGCAATTATAAGATAGGGAAATGCATACTTATACTTTTTTTTCTTTCCTCTGGACACAGTACTTTAATCCACATCCTGGAAAACAGCAGTACTACCTTAGTTTAAATTTTCCAGAGTAAAAATATGGTTATGTTGCCTGCTACCTGCATATGGAAGGTTTTTCTTTCTAGATTATGACTCATTCACTTCGCAATTGATTCATTCAGTAAATGCTTTGTTCTTGTGGATTTTTTTGTTTTGTTTATTTTGTAAGGAATTTGAAAGCATTTTCAGGAGCTCTCTTTTTAACTCATCTCCTGATTTCTCACTCTTTTTCTCCATCTTCCATCCCCAATCATTCTCCCTTCTCTCTCACACTTACACCTATGGCAGTGTTAACTGCATTTTGAGACACTATCAAAGTATATTTTTTCCCTCTCATATTTACTTCACAGAATCCATCTTTAGATGTGAAAGCATTTTACAGCCAGTCAAGCCAGGATTCCCTTCCACCTGCGCTCGAATGAAGCTCTTGAAATGCATGAAAGTCTAATTTTAATTAGAAGGGAAGGATGGCAAGTAAGTATTGGATAGAATTGCATCATCTAATAATAAAAACAAATACATCCAACAAAAGCAGATAGATTTCCACATCCTAAATCCTAAGGTTTAGGAATCCAGATTAGTTTAAAAAAAAAAAAAAA